>JAJMBG010000099.1:0-41129 GCA_030565225.1 Allodekkera sacchari
ACATCGAGCAATACGAAGCCGACAGAAAGCACTGGGGTGGTGGTATCATGGGATCTAAGGCTCAAGCCAGAGATGCCAAGAGAGCTAGAATTGCTGCCGCTGCTGCCTCTACCGGTGCCAAGGCTTAGATATAATAAAATAGGTAATACGAAAGTAGTTATAAAGTGTAGCCGTGTAGCCATGCATATCAACTGATGATGCGGCGTTGCAAGTAGTGTAATGAAGGAGAGTGTTGAGGGGTTTACTTGGGTTCTAGATGCATTTTACCAGGCCAAACAGAAGAAGAGACAGTCACCGATCACTACTATATGTTGCACTATTGATGGGAATTAATCTGCGGCAGAGGACTAGTGCTGTTTATGATGCTAGTGATAGCCAGTGCGCATAGGGTGCAAGGAGAGGCCCTTGGCTGGACAGGCAAAGTTGTTGGTGTGACGGCATACCAACTGAATATGATACATATTTAGATACTACCGAATCAATAAAATATTACATAGACACCGTGATAATCTTACCGTAGGGACCAAGTCGGAAATGATGCCTATACATTTTCCAAGGAGAGAACCGGAGAAAATCTATGCGGCGACGTGCTATGCATCGGGCAGATATGGAGGTCGGGGGAACCTCCAAAGCCAGAATCATGATCCTACAGGTTGCCAAACAAGAATTTTATAAGAAGAGAAAGTCATGGATGGCCTCACAATGGGAAATACCCATGCATCTCCTACTTTTTCACTATCGTTATGTTCTGTTAATAAATAAATAATTAGCCTATTTCAACTTGTAAAATAACCTTGGAGCTGCACAGTCTGTGATGCATTCTTGGAGATGGAAAAACTCCTCAACGCAATCTTCCTTGTATTCCTTGTCATCATATCCTGGCTCCTCCATTTCTTTGGTGACTCTCTCGACACAGGCTTCGTAAGTCTTGACCTTGTCGACGCAGCTTTCGGATTTGACACACTCTTCCTTTAGCACATCGTACTGGTCCTCTGATTCTTCATCGTCGTCGTCGTCGTCATCATCATCGTCTTCGTCTTCCTCGTCGGCATCTTCTCCTTCTTCTTCGTCAGCCTCTTCGTCGGCCAATGGCTCCACTTCCTGGATCTCCTCGATAGGCTCCTCTGCTAGGGCTGTGGCAGGAGCAAAAGCATCAATAATATCCTTAAGCGACATGATCAATCTAGAAACACGATGCAGTAAAGTTTGCTTAGTGGTGGAACAGCTGGACTGCTTGTGCTGAGAGAAAAAATGCTAGCAAAAATTCTCGCGAAAACAGACGGTGCACGGTGCAATTGGTGAGACGCTATTGGTTGGACCAAGCAGATACCTCCGGCCCCATGCAGTCAAGAAAATTTAGCTGTCAACTACTTTGTCGATAACTCAAAGTCATAAAATGTTTACGATCGG
This sequence comes from Allodekkera sacchari, assembly GCA_030565225.1. Classification (NCBI taxonomy): domain Eukaryota; kingdom Fungi; phylum Ascomycota; class Pichiomycetes; order Pichiales; family Pichiaceae; genus Allodekkera; species Allodekkera sacchari. The sequence goes on from JAJMBG010000099.1 coordinate 1,411, forward strand.
CCTTCAAGATCGAACAACGCCCCGCCAGTGCACTTTGTTTTACATCAGGCTTGTGTCTCTCACCCTTCGATCCGGCTACACCACTCCACTCCACACCATCCCACACCATTCCACACCACACCACACCACTCCACTCCACTCCACTCCACCTCGGAAGCCCACAACCTCCAGCACCAGGGGCCCCACAACGGCATCCGCACCGGCACCCGCATCCGCACTCGCACGTAGCGACACCCAGCTGCGGGACGCCGCCATGTGTCAGAGTGACGACCCCGGTGCTACTGCCGGGGTATTCTTGTTTATTTTTTTCTTTCGTCCCCGGCAGTTCGTACGACGCCTTCGAGACGAAACACTCGCGTTATTTTTCACACCTGCATCTGCACTTAGACCTGCACGCACTCTTCCCACTTTTCGTTCCAGACATTAACCACTTGACATCAAAGAGAAACCAATCATGAGTGAAATCCAGCCACAGCAGGAGAAGCCAGTCGAGCCAACCAGCGAAGTGCCGGCTGTCGCCGCCGAAGCCCAGGAAACGCCGAAGCCAGAGCCAGAGTCAGAGCAGGAGCCAGCTCAAGATTCAGCACAAGAGCAAGAACAGGTCCCACAGCAGCAGGAAGAGGAGGAGCAGATCATCCCGGAGAGAGTGTTTGTCGGAAACTTGCCGTATGAGGTGACGGAGGACGAGATCAAGCAGCTAACACCTGACCTTGAGATCGTGTCTGTGGAGATTCCTAAAAAGCAGTTCTTCAATAAGTCTTTGAACAAGTCCATCGAGCAGTCCAAGGGCTACGGCTTCATCACCTACACCACAGCCGATGATGCCAAGAAGGCCATCGAAACAATTGCAGGCCAGAAAATCAAGGAACGGGAGATCTACGCCAAAACTGCCGTTCCGCAGTCCAGATCCCACCGTAGATACGGCAACGGATTCCGGGGCCGCGGTGGATACAGATTCTTCAACAACAACGGAGCTGCCAACGGCGGTGCCGGTAGAGTGTTTTACCCAAAGTACCCTCCTTCGGGACAGACCTTCTACAATCCTGCTGCCGCTGCAGCAGTCGCCGCCAACTTCTATAGAGGCGGCTACTACCCTCACTACTACAAGAAGAAGGACTCTGACGGAGAGGCAAAGGACGAAGATGAACAAGTGCCACACCAAAAGACCAAGGAAGAGAAGCAGAAGAAGTTGGAGGAGGGAACTCCATCCAAGACGACCATTTTCGTGGGTAACCTTGACAGAAATGTGACTATCAATGACTTGAGGGAGTTTTTCAAGGACTTGGAGCCACAGTGGATTCGTGTTCCAAGAAAGACGCTTCCAAAGTATCTATATCAGAAGTTTAAGGCTCAGAATATCCAGATCCAGAATAAGGGTATTGCATTTATCCGGTTTGCCGACGAAGACAGCCAGAAGAAGGCCATCGAAGAATTCAATGGCAAGGAGTTCAAGGGCAAACCACTAAATGTTACCATTGCCATTGATTCGAAGGAGAAGATCGAGAAGGAAAAGGAGAGAAAGGCTGAACAAGAAAAAAAGGAGAAGGAACAGCAAGAAGCTGAGAAAACCGAACAACAGAAGGAAGAGGAGGTGAAAACCGAAGAGAAACCAGAAAACGGGGTCGAGGACGCCCCGGAAGCATCCGAAGATTAGTGGTCGACTTTGTATCTTTCTATATATATGTCTATAGACTTAATGTCTTATGATTGTACTATTGAAATGGTAGATGATGTGCAGTAATCAAAAGACAGGTTTTCCTGTGAGCTGTGAGAATGGGTCTCTGCCCCAGAATGAGTACGCTAGAGTGTCATAGTGATTGATAGATCATGGTGGTTAGCATCTAAGAATCCTGAGAAAAGTCAAAAAAAAGTCAAAAAAAAAGAAAAAAAAAGAAAAAAAAGACCCAGCTTTCCAGCTTCCCAGCTTGCTAGCTGCTATTTATTGAAAACTCAATAATATGCCAGTAATATGCTAAAGATAAACCTGTCTAAAAGGTGATCAACCAGAGGTGGGCAAAAATTTAGGCATCCATTTAGCTCTATTGTTTGGGAGACATTTGATAGAGAGTGCTTGGCTGAAACTCGAAGGGGAAAATAACAACATTATAACTACAATGCAGAGTCAAATAAAATGCGCTAAATAATTTGGCAAAAAAATGCCACACATGTTGGAGATTATATTTTTGGTGGCAGCTACATCACATTGGCGCCAGTGGTGTCAAACGAAAACCACTAGCCCCATAGACTTCAAGAAAGCGGAAGCTCAGGAAAGTGACAAATTTTGTATAGGTGTCATTTTTTCTGTGAACCTCTAATGATGACTCAGATACATGGAAGCCGAGATGACTAAATCATAAGCCTCAACCCATCACTGTGTAAAAAGCGATGATCTGCATGATAGCGCAAATTTCATAAATTTCATTTCTGTGGGGGAGCCAATATACTGCATTGCCGTACGACACCACCGGAATTTTCCTAAGCATACAACATGTTCCAGCAGCCATTTGGATCCCTTGGATAACTATCTCTTAATGAATAAAAGTGTAGTTATTTAGAATATGATTTAATCAAGGTCCGTTTTATCCGTCACCGTCACCACATCTCTCTCTCTTCTTATCTTCTTTAGGCGTTCGGCTTTCTATGCGGCAACCTTATCTCCCGTGCCGCATCCACATATGGCACTGCGACTATCGTCCTCGGACTTAGCTAGAAGAAAACTTTAGTGGAAAAAAAAAATCAAAAAAAAAAAAAAAAAATAAATTTCTCGGTACACGCACATATACTGTTCTGTCCTATTATTCTTTTACTTATACATGGGTTTGCTTATTGACTGAGTAAAAGATACCGGAAGATATGCAGAGTACAATGTCCTGTAAGTTCTGGGAATATGATGACTTTACTGAGTGCACCCGGCACCTGTTCTTGGAACAGGGTTTTTACATTATTTTAGTGATTTTGTCGATCCTTACGATAGCAATCCGTACCATTCGGAATCGTACACATAGCCATATTGACGTTAAGGTCGCAGAAGATGATGAAACCCAGCCTCTTCTATCTGAAGATCTAGCTGCCTATGATGCTGTCAATGGAATCAAAGAGCAGAATGGCGATGGCCACGTAATGTCGTTGGCTGAGCGCCATTTTGACATGTCCCACGTCAAGCCGATTAAAGACAACGGTGAACCATTGGGCAGTTTGCAAGTGGTTTTCAGGGGTTTTGGAGACCGTTTGAGAGTTGCCATTGAGGAGGTGCTTCTTTTGGTCCAGGTGACGATCTCCGTGTCTCCTCTTATACTGAAATCTACTGTGGGCTCTGAGTGGCCTTCTACACTGACGCCTTTTTCAAACATTCTTTTCTGGTCATACTTGCTTTTAGTATGCTCCATTAGGCTTCTCTACTTACCTTCAGGTATCAGCCATAAATTGCCCGACCTATGGTATCACTCCTTCTGCCTTTACCTTCTAGACTGGTTCCCATCGATTTTCCTTTTCCGTTCGGCAGTTTTAAACCACACCAGGTGCAACCTTTTCTATATAGCACAATTCGCAATTACTACATGCTTGGTACTCATTCTTGGAACTTCACATTACACCGACCGGCCTGCAATCCTTTTCAAACAGGACGATATTCAACCATCCCCAGAAGCAAACTCATCCTTCTTCAGTATAATATCTTATGCTTGGATTGATAAGCTGGTTTTCTTTGCACAAAAGAACGCTATCCGCTTAAATGACATTTGGGGCTTGCGTTTTGATGACTATGCCTACCTGACTTTAATGAGATATCATCACAACAAAAGATACCACCGGTTCACATACAACTTATTTAACCAATTTAAAATGTATCTTTTCCTTCAAGCATGCCTCACCTCTGTTGAAGGAATCTTAGTTTTTGTGCCATCCATTTTGTTGAAAAAGATTTTGGAATATGTCGAGACGCCTGATTTGATACCCGGCAGTTTTGCCTGGCTGCTAGTTGCCTTAATGCTTTCCTCTAACGCCATAACAGCTGTATTTAGCGGCCGTGGCTTGTTTTTAGGAAGGCGTGTCTGCACCAGAATGAAGGCTATTATTATCGGCGAGATCTATGCAAAAGCTTTGAGAAGAAGAGTTTCTTCGAAGACACCAGAATTTCCAAAGGAATCAAACGAAAAATCAACAGAAGAGACAAAGGAAGACGAAGGAGGAAGCGAAGAGTCAAAGGATATCGGTTCTATCATCAATTTAATGGCTGTAGATGCTTTTAAAGTCAGCGAGATTTGTGCATACCTCCATTACTTTGTCAACTCCTTAGTTATGGCATCTTTTGCAATCTATCTTCTTTACAATTTGCTTGGATGGCCCGCCTTAGCTGGTGCATTGACAATAATTGTTTTAATCCCTTTGAATTATAGGTTGAGTATGCTTTTGGGCGAGTATCAAAAGCGTATGTTGAAGGTCACAGATCATAGGATCCAGAAATTAAATGAAACTTTCCAAAACATCCGAATCATCAAGTTTTTTGCATGGGAAGATAAATTTGCGGATAGTATTTTGAAGATTCGTGAAGATGAATTGTCTTTATTGGCTAAAAGATGGATTGCCTGGGTTTTTGCGTCATTCATTTGGATGTTAACGCCTACAGCTGTTTCTCTTATTGCATTTTATTGTTATTCCGTTGTTCAACAAAAGCCATTGACAACACCAGTTGCTTTTACCGCATTGTCTTTGTTCAGCCTTCTACATACACCTTTGGATCAATTTGCGGATATGCTTTCATACGTGGTCCAATCCAAGGTTTCGTTAGACCGTATTGAAGAATTTTTGAACGAGCCTGAAAGTACCAAATATGAGGAGTTGAGTGTTCAGAGGGACCCTAATTCTCCTCTCGTTGGATTTGAAAATGCCACCTTTTCTTGGTCGGAGCATTCCAAGAATGAATTCAAGTTGAGAGATATTGATATTAACTTCAAAATTGGTAGGCTTAATGTGATTATCGGACCCACTGGAGCAGGAAAGAGTTCTCTGCTTTTAGCCTTGCTTGGTGAAATGGACCTTGTTAAAGGAAAAGTGTTTTTGCCTGGTGGTACCCCTAGGGAGGACTTGACAGTTAATCCTATTACAGGACTAACTGAGTCGGTTGCCTATTGTTCACAGACTCCTTGGCTACTAAATGGAACTATTAAGGATAATATACTTTTTGCTGCACCATTTAACGAGGAGCGATACTTTGCGGTGATCAAAGCTTGTGGTTTGCAGCATGATCTTGAAACTTTAAGTGGAGGAGATGCCACAGAAGTCGGTGAGAAGGGTATTGTCCTATCTGGGGGCCAGAAGCAGCGTGTTTCTTTGGCTCGGGCTCTCTACTCTTCAGCATCATATGTTCTATTAGATGATTGCCTTTCGGCGGTCGATTCGCACACTGCTGTTCATATATATGAACAGTGTATCACTGGTGAATTGATGAAATGTAGGACATGCATCTTGATATCTCACAACATTTCTTTGACTGTTAAAGAGGCAGCATGGGTTGTCGTTATGGAAAATGGAAGGGTAAAGACACAAGGTGACGTTGATCAACTTCTCAAGGAAAATGTGTTTGATCAAGAGACCACAACAAGTGTGATGCAGTCTCGTAGTGCATCGACCGCAAATTTGGCTGAAATAAACGACATTTCATGTGAGCAGCATGCACGCTTGCTCAATAAGAGAATCTCTGCTCTTGCTTTGAAAGGTGAGAGTGAAAGTGCTGAACAACAAGTTATGGAGGAAACTATTGAGGGTGATCACGACAAAGGAAAGTTGATTGAGGAAGAGACCAAATCAGAAGGTGCAGTTAGTATGGACGTGTACAAGGCTTATTTCAGATTTTTCGGAAATAGATACACTTGGCCTCTTATTATAGCTGCATTTTTAGGCGCTCAAGGGATTTTCGTTTTACAGTCTTGGTGGATGCGTGTTTGGTCATTGGATCAAGAGAAAACAGCAGCAACCTATTTCTTTCATGTGGCAAAATCTAAGTTCACAAACATGCTTTCTACAATAGATTGGAACAAGCCAATTCTCGACACTAAGTATTCCATTCATATCAACTCAACACACCATACAACGATGTACTATATTCTGATCTATGCTCTCATTGGTGTGGGATATTCTGTCGTGGGTGCAATGAGGATCACACTTGTGTTTTTATGCAACCTTTCTGTATCAAGAAAGATCTTTGAAGTCTTGCTAGACAGAGTTATGAGAGCAAAGCTTCGCTTTTTTGACTCTACTCCAATTGGAAGGATCATGAATAGGTTTTCGAAAGATATAGAGGGCATTGATCAAGAGTTGGCACCTTATGGTGAGGCTTTAGCGGCCACAGTTGTTGGATTTATTGCCATAATTATCGTCATTACATCCATTACCCCAGCATTCTTGATATTTGCAGTTATCCTGTTGGCATTGTACTCAGAGGTTGGCGCTTTGTATTTGACCCTTTCGCGTGATTTAAAACGGTACGAATCTATAACAAGATCTCCTATTCACCAACATTTCCAAGAGACACTTGTTGGAGTTACAACAATTAGAGCATACGGAGATGAACGCCGTTTTTTGGTCCAGAACATGGAGAAGATTGATGACAACAACCGTCCATTTTTCTACGTCTGGTTGAACAATAGATGGCTAGCCTTTAGAGCAGACATTATCGGTTCCTTCGTAATCTTTTTTTCTGCTGCATTAGCTGTTGCATCCGCCCATGTGATTGATTCAGGTATGGCTGGTATCTCGTTATCTTTTGCCGTTTCATTTAATAGCACTGCGTTATGGTTATTGAGAACATATGCTAACGTGGAGATTAATATGAACTCAGTTGAAAGAATAGAAGAATACATTCAGAACACAGAGCAGGAGCCTGCACCTTTCTTGCCTGAATCAGACCCTCCGAAGTCATGGCCTGAAAGGGGTGAGATTGATGTTGAGAAATTATCCCTACGTTATGCTCCTAAGTTACCTAGGGTGATCGATCATATTTCCTTCCATGTTAATGCTGGTGAGAAAGTGGGAATCGTTGGAAGGACAGGAGCTGGAAAATCGACAATCATTTCAAGCTTTTTCAGGTTTGTTGATCCGGATACGGGCTCCATTAAAATAGATGGAATCGATATCTGCAAGATTGGCTTGACTGTTTTGAGACGTGGCTTAACAATTATCCCTCAAGATCCAACTTTATTCATAGGAACACTACGGTCTAATCTTGATTTATTTGATGAATATTCCGATATGGAAATGTTCAGATCGCTTACTAGAGTCAATCTTATCAGCAACGAGGAATTTAGAGAATTGGAGGAAAATCAGAATTCCTCCCGGAATAAAACCGAGGAAGATAATGCCAATAAGTTTTTGGATCTTGATAGCGAGATCTCAGAAGGAGGCGGAAATCTATCACAAGGTGAACGGCAGTTGGTTTGTTTGGCAAGATCACTACTTAAGTCTCCGAAAATCCTTATGTTGGATGAGGCAACAGCATCTATCGATTATGAATCTGATACAAAGATCCAAAGAACTATAAGACAGGAGTTCTCGGACAGTACTATCCTTACTATTGCGCATAGATTGAAGACAATTATTGATTACGATCGTATCTTGGTGTTAGAAGCTGGAAAGGTTAAGGAGTACGATGCTCCATACACGCTTCTACAAAATCCAAATTCACAGTTTAGATCGATGTGCCAAGATACAGGAGAATTTGACGACCTAGTAAAGATAGCAAAGGCCGCATATAAAGGTAAATAAATGCATTAATAAAAAAAATCGTCTTTTGATCCGATAGAGTGAAACGTTTTAAGAGATACCAGAAGATAATAGGGGAAATCTAACCAGTAATTGTGTAAGCCGAATTCTAAATTCTATAAATTCTAGATAATCATTGCTCGAGTGCTAGGCAATTCAGCTATGAATTGGGTCTCTAACATTTATGTCCCGTTTGGTGTCTTGCTCCATTTTTTAATCGTCATTCCATCGCTCATAGTTACTTGGACGGGATCTAGATCGTAATGTCCAATCTTTGGAAGGATCTTGAACTTCACTAACCAGTATAGGTAGCAAAGAATTAAAAAGGTTATTGAAACATAAGCATAGTTTGGCATTCCCTTAAATTCTTCTGACTTACGGAATGGATTCAAAGGTGCAAGAAATAGGAAAACAGAGAATATAACATTTGAGAAGACGTGGATAATATTGGCCTTGAACGCTAGATTGAGGTCTGGCTCTCGTTTTCGAAGAATAAGTATTCCAAAGCAGGTGAGACCAATGAAAATTTGTCCTGGATAACCTTCAAGGTTTATAACATAATTATAGACATTGGAAGGAGTAGGCACAAGTAAGAAAATTGCAGAGATGACGAAAGGAAACAGTAGCGCACGCATCGGGGTTCCAAATGGATAGTTCGACGCAAAGAATCGGCTGAATGGAAGGTATCCTTCACGGAAGATCTCTTGGTTCATTCTAGAGATATGATACAGGGTTGTGACAATATTTCCGGCAGCAGATATGGCCACAGTTGTAGTCAAGAGTCTTCTGCCAACTGTCACTCCGAACAACTTCTCAAAGAGGATGGTTCCAACCATTTCATCGGTGCCTGAAAGGGTTTTGCTTGGGATGACGATCAAGTAGCTCAAGTTAATGAAGATATAGCAGACATTGATGATTATGAGAGCTAATGGAGCAGCAATATTCATTGTGTGAACAGGATCCTGAATTTCGTTAATGACAGTATGAGCATTTTGCCAGCCACTAAAGGAGAAGAAAGCCTTAAGAAGAGCAGAAATGAAGGATCCCAAAGTAATCCCAGATTTCAAAGGAAAAAATTGTGACAAATGGAAATTATTTTTGACATGTGTGACGGAGGATGGCACAATGAGAATGAAAAGCCCTGAAAATGCCATTAAAAACAGCAAGGAAAGCTTGAGAATTCCCATGAAGTTCTGAATACCCAAGCCCAGCCTGGAACTAAAGCTGAACATAGCACACACTCCAAACACAAAGGCCAATCCGACCAATTTTGGCAACTGGTTTCCGATATTGTCGTAACCACAGGCATACAGTAAATATTCTCCAAAGATGATGGCATTTTCGACGACAAAGCCAAAACAGATCGAGTAGATTCCAAAGATAACACTGACCATCATTCGTGGCTTGTAATAGACATACTCTAGGAACACCTTCATACCTCCACTCCTCGGCACCACGGATCCTAATTCTAGAAAGCAGAATATACCAGCGAAGCTCATGTAACCGGCTATTGCCCATACCAAAAAGAATAGCGCCGGACTTCCACCAACATCTCTATAAATGGATCCAGACACGGCAAAGATACCTGAACCAATTATGCGCTGAACAATCATCATGACGACGCCAAATATTCCAATGTGACGGCCATAGGGCGTTTCCTCAGGCTCCTGAAGGTGAGCCACTTCGTCGTACGATCTCATACGAGCTAGCGGCGGCTCTGCTTCCATGAGGTTAGCATTTTCTTCCACCTGCTGGTCCTTCATACTATACAAAACGGAAATTTCGAAAAGGAGCCAAATTGAAGAAATGCAGAAAAAGCGATTTGCTTTCTGGTGTTTCTTCTTCTTCCATCATTGATAAGCGATTTGGTGAGCCACAGTGCGAAGCGGCGGTTATCAGAATAATAGAGTAATTTTTCACGCCTCAATTCTGGAATAAGGAATGCAGGGTGCGCGGGAGAGAGAGATTTCCGTAGATAGAGTAGAGAGATAGAGATAGAGTAGAGAGATAGAGATAGAGTAGAGAGAGGGAGAGAGATAGAGTGATAGTGATAGTGATAGTGATAGTGATAGTGATAGTGATAGTGATAGTGAGAGTGAGATTGAGAGTGAGAGACGTAATATATGGAGACTACAGAGAATGAGTTAATTGACATGATTGGCGGTTGGTTTAACAATGTAGTTTGAACAAAATACAAAGTCCTATGTTTTTCTATTTTATTTATTGTTGTGCCTGAACTATGCAGCTCTTTGATTGAATGAGTTTTACCAAGACTAGCGGTACTCTTACTCCACGGAGAGACAAGTGTAGTAGGACTTGCCCGGTGGATGCAGACACTACAGGTAACTATTTAAATATTGCTATTTAATTTTTAATTTTTTTTTATTTTTATTTTTATTTTTATTTTTTTTATTTCAGTACACCAGCAGTCAACGAGTAACTTGTTGGCATGCTTGCTACGCTAATAAGTGCTTGATCAACCTTCTAGTTATTGTAGCAAGCACCGCCAAGTCAGCCAGCATCCTACATGTGTAACTTTGGTTCATATCTAACTGCTGCACTGCCATTCCTTTGGTCTTAAAGTAAGTGCCTTCTCTAAAAAAACGTATCCTAAACTATATCCCTTTTTCTTCTCTGTTTTTATTTCTTCCGATTTATCACCATTGCACTTCTGTGTTGCATTGGATTTTAGCTTACCTAGCATCCTCCCTATGATCATTCCGATCACCAAATTTGCGGTTCAGGATCAGGATTGTAGGTGGATTCAATATCCATATAGGACAGACCTTCATCTTTCGATTAATACTCCAGGGCCCATTGACACAATCCAGAACCTGACAATAAAAATCACATACAAGAATCAAGACCTTGTAAGTTATAATCGAATTTCTTGGCGATTTTGTATACTAATAGTAAGAAACGACTCTTCTTTTCTGATGGACAGAGATGTAAAGCATATAGCAGATACCCATCATTGGCAATTAAGTATTACGGGGATGATCCGCTCAAGTTTCAAGTTAAGTTTCTAAAGAAAGAGGACCTGGAGGATTTTCTGAGTATACTAGCAACATGGAATATACCTATTGTCTATGCAGCCAACTTCTCACAATCTCAATCCTTCAGTCAGCCTACAAACTATCCTTTGATCTGCGGTTCGTCTTTCGGCCAATCTTCTGCAGTGTTGAATCAGTACCAACCGCTCTGGTCTACCGGCAGTCAGCCGCCCACATTGGCCAGGGATAGCTTTGCTAAGCCGTTGTCCCATGAACCATTACACTCAGCATTTACAACTTCGCCAACTTCCATCACCCATAATGAAGATTTAAAAAGATACATATTAGAGAAGTTAGATGATGCCAACTTTGTCAGCTTGGTAAGTATATATGACGTTGGGCGCTATAATAGTACTAACGACAGGCTGAGAGTATTGAGCGCCTATTGAATGAACTAAAGTAGAAGTAAGCAGAAGAATACCGAATAGAGCGGTATCGTCAAGATTTTCGCTGCAGCAATGGAAGACGAACTGCTAGTACTGCTAATTCCTTTGCTGGTACTTGTGGTGACAGGGGTTACCTTTCCAGTAGGAGAGGTGATAGAATAATTACCCTTGCTGGTGCCATTTAAATAGGCTGCATAACTGGAAGTTGCCATGTCATCAATTAATGTTGTGGCATAGTGTTCTGGAAGAAAGAAAGCGGTAGTACCTGCTTCACTCAAAAGTGAGCTATACCAGGGGAAAGCTGTCATGAAAGTATAGAACTCACTAATTGGAAACTGATGAATGAAAAGGGAAGTAGGGAAGTCCGAATGAGTATCTTGATTCAAAAGTACATAAAACTGGATCAAGTCTTGAGGAAATTCTTGACCAAATGACACCATATAACTAGTGTACTTGGGGAAGTCTGTGTTAATGTCCCTCATGGCCGCTTCGATGAAAGGCTTTTCATTTACTATAGCAATCGAGGATTGCTCGGAAGCATCATAAGTTATGGTGCCTGCGGCATAGCAATATAGTGGAAGTAAGAACACTGTCAACATTGCTACTCAACTGTTCTGGCTAGTTTGAGACTCTGGAAAGAGTGCATCTTAAATTTATATTCATTGAATTACCTATTTTGGTGAATAAAGGTAGATTCTGAAACCGAAAGTAAGTATTGCTGCAAAATGCATCCAACCAGAAAAAGGGTCAAAAAAAGAGGACTACAAGAAAAGGCAGTTTGACTTCGGGATGATCATTGGAGCTTTTACCTACAAGCACCAGGTTCAACGCAGGGGAAACAAACCGTCAAGCAATAATTTTCTCAGCAAAAATATAAATGTTCTTCCTTTCAATGGATATACTTTATATTCAATTTGCATACAAGTTTTGATGATACAAACATGTGACCATCTATACCAGTATCAGAAACTTCGGATATTTCTGTTTCGTTAAGGTGCTACTATTTCGGCTCACTTTTTCATCGCGCCGACAGCTATTTGAGCTTTATTGATATTTTTGGCATTTGCTTATTTACACATTTCCCATTAAGGTAATTATCATGAAAGTCCCAGTATTTTTTTTTACTGATAATAAATCCGCAACTATTTCCATGATTTGAAAGATCTGAATTACACTGAATTCCAATTACTCTTAACCATGAATGAAAGTCCAAAACGACCAGCTAGGGCATACACCCCTCAGTCGTCGCCGAAGAGAAGTAAGTTAATTTTCAACAATTTGGTAATCACCTTGCTTTGTTTACTAACATAACACAGGTCCCTCCAAAGCTGCTCTGAGATACTCTCCTGCTGTTTCCTTTAGACGTGATTCATCTTCTTACTTCAATAATAGTGATATGGCCAGAAACTTTGTTCACGCTGCCGAAGAGCAGACTTCAAGAAAAAAGTTTACCAATCAGGAATCACCTGTCAGGGAAAGACCAGTGTCTGCCATCATCAGCGAAGAAGATTCTTCAAGCTCCGATGAAGAAGAGAATAATATCTTGAAACATAACAGTACGGGTGGCTACCACGGCCCCAGAAGACGTCTTTTTGTTTCTCAGGACGATTTTACCAAGTCTTTCGGATCCAACAAGACTGAGTTAGAATCTCCAAAACCAATCTTCAGTGCATCCACGTATGCTGCTGCCAATTCAGATGAGAATCCATTTTTAGATCCTCCGGAACTTAAGCCAACAGGCAGAAGATCTGAGGATTCCGAAAATACCTTGAATGAGAAGAGAATAATGTCGAAGGAATCAACATTTTCTTCTTCTTCGGATGGCTCTACGATCGCTGAAAACAAGAGTGAATTTCATTCCAGTTTGGACAATCATGTCTTTGAACATGTTCCTGGTGACTATCAACCAAGAAGACATAATTATAGGGCTATCCAGAAGGTTTTCAGTCCTAAGAATGGCAACTTGATCTTAAATAATCCAGTTCCATCAATTCTTCACTCTTTTCTTCCTGAAAAGGGTACGGAAGAATTTGATTATATGAAATATTCTGCAGTTACTGCAGATCCAGATGAGTTTATTGAAGAAGGTTTTACCATCAAAGCAAATGAAATGGGAAGAGAGACCGAGATTGTTGTTTGCATCACGATGTATAATGAATCTGAAGTCGCTTTAACCAGAACTCTTCATTCAGTTTTCAAGAATATAGCATACTTGTCCAAAAGAAAGAGAAGTTCTGTTTGGGGCAAAGATTCATGGAAGAAGATTGTAGTTATGATTGTTGCCGATGGCAGAAACAAGGTTAATCCAGGTGTTTTAGAGATTCTTTCTGCATTGGGAGTTTATCAAGAGGGAATAGCTAAGGGTTCTGTTAACAAAAAGGAAGTGAAAGCTCACCTATTTGAATACACAACTCAAGTTTCGATTGATGAAAGTCTGAAGTTCGTTGGTCGAGAGGCCGGAATAGTTCCCGTTCAAATGATCTTCTGTCTTAAGGAAAAGAATGCCAAAAAGATCAATTCACATAGATGGCTTTTTAACGCTATTTGCCCAGTTCTTAAGCCGAAAGTTTGTGTGCTATTGGATGTCGGTACCAGACCAAACGATAGTGCTATCTATCATTTGTGGAAGGCATTCGACTTGGATTCTAATGTTGCAGGCGCTGCCGGTGAAATTGTAGCGATGAAAGGTAAATACTGGAAGAAGCTTCTGAACCCATTGATTGCATCACAAAATTTTGAGTACAAGATGTCCAACATCCTCGATAAGCCGTGCGAATCTGCCTTTGGATACATTAGCGTGCTTCCGGGAGCCTTGTCAGCTTATAGATACTCGGCTCTAAAGAACGATGAAAATGGAGAAGGGCCTTTGAAGAAGTACTTCCAGGGAGAGAAAAGCGACAACGCTATTTCAACAGATATATTTTCAGCAAATATGTACCTAGCTGAGGATCGTATCTTGGCATGGGAGTTGGTTGCACGTAAGGATTGTCAATGGGTTTTGAAATACGTCAAGAGTGCAAAAGGTGAAACTGATGTTCCAGAAACCTTGCCAGAATTCATTTCTCAAAGACGAAGATGGCTTAATGGTGCATTCTTTACTGCATTGTATTCTCAACTTCATTTTTACAGAATATGGGACACAGACCATTCGACTATCCGGAAGATATTCTTTCATTTTGAATTTTTCTATCAGTCTTTGACTTTGCTATTTTCTTTCTTTTCCATTGCAAATTTTTACCTTACTTTCTATTATCTCGCTGGAGCATTAATTACTATAGCAGGTAACGGTGGTAAGGCATTCTTTGAGATAATGAACTATGCCTGCCTTTGCACTTTGCTTGGCATGCTAGTGATATCGATGGGAAACAGGCCACAAGGTGCTCCTAAATTGTTCCTTATAGCTGTCATTATTCTCACTATCTGTGGCGTTTACGCCATCATTGCCGGCTTCTATTTCCTAAGCCTAATGATAAAGGATAAATCTGCTGGTGATGTGGGAGGACTTTCATTTGCTTCTGTCTGTGTGTCGTTGGCATCAACATATGGTCTTTATGTGTTAATGTCTGTCATTTATCTAGATCCATGGCATATTATTTCATCATCCATTCAATATTTTTTGATGTTGCCAGCATACACATGCCTACTACAGATATACGCCTTCTGCAATACTCATGATGTCACATGGGGTACCAAGGGTGACAATGTCCCAACATCCACATTAGGTGCCGTTACAATTGAGACCGACGAAAAGGGCCAGAAGGTGATCAAACTAGATATAATTGGTGAGCAGAGAGACATTGATTCCATGTATTCTGAAAATCTCTACAAGTTGAAGGAAAGAAGAAAAACTCCAATATCAATGAGGGATGGTGCAAAGAAGCCAGAAAAGATTTCAGCTACTGACTACTATAGAGATGTGAGATCAAGAGTCGTCCTTTTCTGGGTCATTGCTAATGTGGTTTTAGTTATGACAATTACTCAAATATGGTCACCATCTTCGATCCAATCGAATAAATACTTAGCATTTATCCTATGGTCCGTTTTTGGATTCAGTTTATTCAGATTTTTGGGCTCGTTGGCTTATCTAGTCCATTTGGTAGTGAGAACTATTGTTGTTGCAAATAACAAGTGGGAAATCAAAAACGAGGAGGAGCAAAGATCATAGAAGGAATCGATTCATTCCATTTTAGCTGTTTATCACTAAATGTAAAAAGACTATATAAAAATAAATACCCAGTCAGTTATACCAACTAACTAATTTCCTTTGCAGCTTTCATGTTCATAACCTTTTCCTTCAACCTACTTAGATCATCCTCGTCTCTAAAAGAATCAGAAGATCTCTTAAAGGCTTTCGAAAAACCACCATCAGTTGTCGTCGTGTTCAACTGTTCACTCAAAGCAAGAAAGTTCGATTCTGAAGGAATTGTAGGTAAACGAGTCTTGTCCGGATTGGTAAAAGACATGTTAATCTCATTAAACAACATAGAGATCGATGGTGTCAAGTTAGCATCAGAAGAAGAAACGGTTCCAAATTCTGACAAAGATCTAGAGCAATCTTCGGGCTTAGGACGAAATTTCGAGGATTCCAGCTTATTATTATCAACAGATAGAGATCGTGTACGAAGACCATGCGTACTATCAGACATCTTCCTCATCCTTTGTGTCTGCTTCTCCAAATAAGTTGGTCTCATCTTCTTTGGAGGTGTTGTAGCAGACGGGAACAGGGAAGGAACCGTTGTGTCATTAGAAGAAGCAGAAAGATTGGTTGAGCAAAGCGAAGAGATAATACTGGAAGGAGACGAAGGTGTTTCGCTCTTTCTTCTTTTAGGTGGATTATCGGTGAAACTCGAATCACTTGGCATATGGAAGGCCGAAAGATCAAAAACAACAGGATTAGATTTTGAAGTCGAAGATGCATTTGAAGGCTTCCGATCAAATAAGGAGGATGAAGGAGCCATGCCCATAGAGAAAAGTTTGAGGTCGTCATTCTGGATAGGGTCGTCAGCGGGAACGATAGTCACATTTTGGGAAACGTAATGAACCATATCAGCGATAACGGGATCAATCGTTTTAAAATTGACTAACATCTGATAAAGTTGGCAGACTTTCTGTAACTTATGGTTAAAACCCTTAGAGATATTCTTACCAGACAGTTTGATAATGGAAATAAGACACAATAGGTGGAAGTTGAAACTATGAAGGTAAAGACCCTCCGCATTTTGAATGGAAACCTCGACATCTTTGCCATCATCAAACACTAGATCGAATGCAACCTCCATATACTGCTTGCACGCATTTATCAACTCCTCACCATCACCAGGAATTGATAGTTGCACTAAAATCTTGAAGTAATAGTAATAGGTTTTCAGCTTGTTGATGACAGTGACATTATCCTCTGTTAGAAGCGAATTCACCGAAGATAACCAAGAATTCAACTTGGAATCCAAGTCGGAAAGCTTTTCATTGTCACCTTCCAAAGCAAGTGCCAAGAAATTCTTTGGAACAATTTCAGTTAGTCTGACCAACCATAACGTAATTTCGATGTCATTATTGACCAACTTAATACTCTCTAAGGAAGAAGGCGTCATCGATAAGTCATCAGGATCATCATTATTAGTGCCGATTAGATCTATGTTGAAGTACGTCTCACACAACCTAAACAGGATCCGATAATCCCAATAAAGTTTGAGCCTTTGAATTTTGATGATTTGCGCATCTGATGAGAGATTCTGAATATCCAAATATTTACAATCTCTCTTGATATGTAGGACTGTCTTCAAATAGGCACAAATTTGGAAGACATCCCTTAAAAAGTTAATTTTGAATCTTTTGTTTTGGCGCTTTCCTGTGAAAACGTTATAATTTTGGAATTTAACGAGGTAGTAGAACAACATCAAAGCAATTTCGAACTTACTTAGAGAACTGTCGATGGTGAAGTTTATGTTCTTAAACATCAGTTTAAGGTTCTTTAAATTGATTAGTTTGGTGGATTCATCCAGCTGGTTGAGGGAACGGCGATCTGGGATCGAGGACAGAGACGACCTCTTAGACTGAGAAGTAGTGAATTTGAGGATCAAAATCAATTTGATCATCAAGTCCTGCTCTTTGGTGTTGAATTCATAGTACCTCTTTTTGGTCTCACCGTTCTCAACGTAGGTTGAGTTCTGAATTGTGTATTTATTAATGAAAGTGAGGTAGTCGTTGTAGAACAGTTCGAAATCGAGAATTGGTATTAACTTGTTGTAGATGTTGAAAAACACCCAGATAAGATGATCCAAGTTTTTTGGAGAGCCTGGAGACTTTCCCTTCTTGGAGTCGACAGAAAATAGAGGGAATATGAGTTTGTAGAGAATAAGGTTGAGGTATCTATTGAGGTTCATATGATAATTCATCAACATTTGCATTTCAGGGTCTTCGGATGGCTCGGCGCTAGTTTCTTCCAGTTTTTCCTTTTCTTTGCTCTTCTTTGGTTTCTCGTAGCCGTTGAAGCTTTCCAAGTTCAAATCCTTTAGAAACTTGTTGAATGGACAGACCATGAACTGGTCAAGCACTATCAAGCCGCTGGTGTTGACCTTGATCTCAGGATAATTGATGACGTCGTCAGCAAGCGAATTCAAGTTTAAGTTCTTGGATTTGATGGCTAGAGGATCGTTGTTGTCTTCTTCTACAGATTCGGAAGAGGACGAAAGCGTGGTGTCCTGCTTGACAGGGCCAACAGAGCCACCATTTGAGGCGCATCGCCTTTTGAGTTCTTCGACTTCCAGTAGTAGCTTGTTCCGGCTGAGCTCGACATCCAAAAGTTTCTTTTCCAAGTTCTTCGTGTAGCCCTTGGGGAAAGAGTTCCGAGTGAGCTTGTCACTGACAATGCATTGGAATCCGTCCTTCTCGCAGTTGGTGCATCGTGGATGGTTCTCGGACTTGCCGCTGCACTTGATCTTTCTGGCACGGCATCTGTCACAGGCTTGGGAGATCCGAGTTCGTCCGTTGACAGGATTCTTGATCATGTTCCAGGAGGAACCACTGCTGCTGGATTTCTTGACGGAGGCCATGAGTTATTGCAGTTATCGTTAAGCGGTGATTTGTGATGCAGTTTTGTGAAGTGGAGAGAAAAGCAGAAGGGAAGAAAGGAAGGAAGGAAGGAAGGAAGGAAGGAAGAAGAACAGAAAAGAAGAGGAGGCAGTTATGGAAGGAATGGGGAAAAGAGGCGTACGAGACGTATGCCTGAATAGAAACGGCTCGCAAAAGCGTAGAAAAGAAATAAGTCGAACAATGCCGAAAACCCAAAACAAAACTAAAACGGAAGTACCAAACTAGTATAATTTGTGGGGTCATGAAAGATTACCAAAAGACGTCCCAAACAGGAAGCAACACCAGGTAAGGCGGAGGAAACTAGTGCACCGTACACCCCTTGGGCCAGGTATGGCAGGCGGGCTTCAATGGTGGTTTCTGGTCTGGGAAAATGGTTGTGAAAATTCATGCGTGACCCCACATTTTTTATGTGGGGCAAAGCAATGCAGGACATGGATCCGGAATGAACGCCGAAATCTGGAGCAACAACGGGGGCCGGTGGGCGGGGAGAAACTGAGTGAGTAATTTTCGGGCCCCCTGTCTGGAAGACACAAGATGTTGCAGCAGCATCAAGTATTAGTTTGTATGGTCGATATAAGATGTGAACGGAGTTTGCAGACCTTGTTGCCGGGCTCATGTTGAATTAGCCGCCAATTTTTTTTCGTTCGCTGGCCTCTGCATGTGTTCTCGGTTGCCTCCCTTTCAAGCGATAAGCAGTCAAGGTGTCAAGGAGAAAAATTTCTTTGTCAACGGACAGATGGGGGATGAGCCAGTGCGGCCCAATTAGGAAATTATTATTTATAATGGAGCAGCCGTGTAGTGTATATTCTGAGAGAGTCGGTGCGGTAGCAGGGCTTGGGTCACTAAGCCATGGTGTGTTCTCGAAACAGAGCACAGAGAAGAGAGAACGAAAATGTTCTCAATACAGATCACTCTTTAGGTCGGTGAAACAAGTCAGAGTACCTGCAGCCGCTTTAGGAGATGAGAATAGCGGAGTTTGGGCGAGGCAGTGACCGGCGTCCGACGGTAGCAGAAATAATAAAGCTTGAATAACACCGATGGAAGCAACG
Organism: Allodekkera sacchari; assembly: GCA_030565225.1. NCBI lineage: Eukaryota > Fungi > Ascomycota > Pichiomycetes > Pichiales > Pichiaceae > Allodekkera > Allodekkera sacchari. The sequence continues at coordinate 20,743 of JAJMBG010000099.1, forward strand.
AGAAAGATGCTTGGAGCAAAGAAGATGCTGAATTGTCCTGTACTACATAGCTTTTTCTTTGGCTTCCAGTTTATGAGATTGAAATCTAACGCATAACCGTCCAATAGATCCTTCCCATATCTCTCTTCTACTGTGGATGTCTACATTTTTACTTTCCTGGCTTCAGTTCCTATATTTACAGTAATTGCTTTTAATTGGAGTATTCAGGAGGAGTCAGACCCAAACGGGGTTCAATTTCTTATAATAATTTGACTTATCTTTAGAATATGCAATTCAGCTGCTAGGAATATTGCTGAACGCAAGCTACGTTGACCACAACTAAGAGGTTCCAGAGCATACGGTACATTTTCAACATTCAGGGGAATTTTCGTGGAAAAGCAGGAATGCAAAATGTGAATAAATTCATTGCAACATTCTCATCTACTTGAAGGAAAGATTGGAACTTCAATATGATCATCAAGTTACAAGACGGGAGTGGAAAATTTAATTCTAACAATGAGGATCACGAATAGAACCCTTTACCTAAGCAATCTTACCTCAAATTTGAAAATTGCTTTCAATTTGGCAAGATATGTTGAAATCTGCAACAATAATAAGGATTTACCTACTTGCAACGAAGAAATGGCTCATATGCAGTACTATGTCAAAGTTAAGTATGTTCATAGCTATATGTTCAAACAAAACCATTCACTTTCCACTGTCTAAGAGGATGGATCCACTTCTCTGCAGAAGATAATATTAATGTGAAACTGTCCGTCTCTTCAAATACGCCACCAGCAGTTTATTTCTCAGAGATTGAGGTCTCGCAGAGAACTTAATGAAATTCACTTCCCTTATATGGCTCAAGGGTTTCTTTTTGGAGACAATTTTCAGTACGAGAAGGACTGTATGTCCATGCTTCTCATCCATAAATTTATTTTTAGTTGAATGGTAAACCCGGTTCTCAAAGTCTCTTGGTTCAAGCCAACCGGTCAAATACAACAAATAGAAAAAATTGTCATCTTTCAGAAGAAAGCCAGGTGTTCCACACAGAGACTTTTTTTTTTCTACTTTTGTCATTCAGAAATCGAATTCCGAACCCGAATGTTTCTAATTCATGCCTTACGAGGTACAATACTAGTAAAAAAAAAAAAGCGAGCAGTCAATAATGGCAACTTTAAATACGGGCAATAATTCCGTGTGCTTGCTATCCGCTACCGAACTCTCACTTCAATATAGTTATGCGATCGATCTATTATTATTAATCTATTAATGCGTTCCTGAATATGCCTGCTCACATTCCGACTGTTGCCTGCACAGCCTTCACCAATGGTCTAATTGCAGCCATGATAACCATGATGGTACCGTATATAGTGAAACTCAAGGAACTCATGGCAGCAGCTCTCGGATCAACACTTAATAAATGGGCCGTTGACACAGCTCCACAATTGACTCCTAAAGTCACTCCTCTTGTAACAAAGTCATGTCTTCTAACTCTAAGTAAAGTAAAACAAATCCAATCACCCAAGAACACACCTAGTATACCACTCATGATCGTGGTAACTGCCATCAATTGATTTGAGCCATCCAAGGCATGCACTAAAGGGGTACCCAAGGCCATAGTGATACTTCTTCCGGTAAAACCCAATGATCTGGAAGCCGAAATTCCAACTCTGTAGCAAATTGGAGGGTAGATGAAAAAAGACATGAAAGATGCCAAGACAACAGGAGGAATCAAACTGGTGAAGTACCTCTTCAAATCACTCCTGTATCGATACATAGCGAGACTGAGCGCCACAATGGATATATCCATGAGTGAAAGGAGAAAGTCTCCTGCTCCCGGCCACTTGTGGTATTGCTGTGTGTCAAAAAGGTGAAGGTAGTTTCTGCCAGTTTTGTAATCTCTAATCATCTGCTTGAAGTTCTGCTTCTTTATGACACAAAAAATGTAGTATGCCAATAGAGATAGCGAGAAACTGACCAAGATTGGGTGAAGATACTTTTTGATCTTTGGGGGAGGCAATAGACAACACTTGAACAATATGACAGCTATCGAAAGCTGTAGGGGTAGTTCATAACCAGTGCAGTAATAGACTGGGATTCCCACTATCAACATCAACACATACACAGCAAAGTCAAAGAATATTATCACCTTCTCCACGTCTAGAGGTTCAGGTGGGGCTGTGCTAGTAACGATGGTGGACATTCTCGACAACGCAAGACCATCATCTAACTGCCCTCCTTGATAATAGCTGCTCTGATTGCTTTGAATAGGAGCTAGACTGCTCGTGTCAACCACTTGATTGGCTTCAGAGTTGGAATGAGTCGACTCGGCTGTATATGACAGCACACCACTGGCATCATCCCCTGTAGTGTCAATACCCATCTGACTTCTGGCCTCCTTTTCTTCCTCTTCATCATTAGACTTCTTTTCCCCATGGTTGTATGTTCCAAGCAATAACTGCAATGCCCAGACGAAATAGGCCATGAAGGCGAAGCCGAATAGATACCCGATAACAAAAACAGCGGCAATTATAAATGCTTCCTTTACCGAAACAGATTCTGCAAGAACTAGTGTAACAAAAGGTGGAGTGAAATATAGATTCATCCAACGAAGATTAAATCCAAACGGGACTTCAACAAATCGAAGAATATACTTCTCTGTGAACCTTTCCCCCTTAAACAGAGAAGAGAACGATAGAACAGCAAAAACAATCAACATGAGACAGACAGATGCTGGAAATTCGATTCCGGTCTTCTTGATGATCTCGTTTATGCCGTACAAAACCATAAGAGTTAAGATGGATCCAACGGCAACCAAAATGTATTCGTGTAGCACGTGCTTGGCAATCGCAGAAGCATAGTGCTTCAGATGGTTTTTCTGGAGGCTCACAATCATCGCCGATATGCCCTGATCAATGCTTGTCAGGCATCTAGTTTCGTTAACATGGAAATCAAAGTCTTATAAAGATCTTGCTTCTGATAAGGCTGGCGCGTGGGATGAGAATGCAAGGGAGATGCGGCTGTACAGAACGGTCGGGGTTAAGGAGAAAAAAGCGGGATGCGAAAAGGCTTTTTGGGCACAGTGTGGGAAGCGCTTCATGGACGAACGGATGTTGCTTAAAGGGCGGCAAGTACTGCTACATAGGGAAGGTAATACCTAGCATTGAAAAATATGCAGTATTTTAACCTAACAACGGGATGCTTTTAGCTTTATGGTTTATAGAACACATCGGAGCCTATGGCCTAGGGTGCTCCCGAGGACGATACCGATAGCCAAGCCGATGGTGTTTTAGTGTGTTCCATAGTTGATTTCCTTTTTTTTCTCGCTTACCTAAGCTGAAGCCGTGGTGCAAAGAAAAAAAAAAAAAAAAAAAACTCTCTTCCGGAAGCTCGATAACGGAAATTGTAGCATGAGGTGGAATAAGTGCGGTGAATGCAGATAGTAGTAGGTATGTGGGATGCAAAGAAAGAAAGCGAGCGAAGTCAATAGGAGGAGTCACACAGGACTCGGGGAACAAGACTTGGGTTACTGGAAAAATAGGGAAGGAGACAGAAGTGAATAAAATGTACATTTAGGTCGACTCAGTCGGGTCGGTAGAACTGGGTGGCAGACGCCTACGTGCACAACAGAGGCTTATTTCTATTTTTATTTTCATTTTTATTTTTTTTCAGAGAAACAAGGTTAGGTTGTAGACTTTGCACACCAAGTCTGTGAACGGTTTCATGAGTGGAACAAAGCCGGAGTCACCATGTACCTTCGGACCCCGCTGGGACAAGTGAGAGCGCGATTTTCGGTCTTCAAAAAATTTTGAGTCAAAAATTCCACTATGGATTCTCCACTGGAACCTGGGGGCGCACATCATTATGGCGGAGGTAGGGGAATTCTGGTGTGAAAGCAGGCAGTGCTTGCGCGCGGGCAGAAAATCGGCTGCAGAGTAGGCGATGGCGAAGTTATGCAGAAGAGAGAGAGCCCGGTCGGTGTCATTACAAGGTTTTATATTTGGTTCTCTGGTAAATGCAGTTGCTGAGCGGCATCTACAACTCATGTAAGCGGGAAACAAATTTTTTGGGATTTAGCAATCCGTCTACACAATATAAAGCCGATCATAGTTTATGCGGTTTATTTACCGATGGTATTCTTTTGCACCTGTAGTAGATGTAGTAGATCAGCTACTAGATCGATTAAACGAGGTTTGGGTTTGCGGCGCGCGATGTTTTCCACAAACACAAATAGACAAATTTTTACAGCTAGTAACGCGCGGCTGATACTCGGGCGGTGTCAAATGTGAGGATTGAGCAAAGATTTCCGAAGTCGACGCAGTTAACAATAATTGGAAGCAGGGCCAGGCAGAAGTCATTCGAAGAAGGGCAGCATACTTAATTGCATGGATGCTGAATAAGACAATTTTGCCGGGTATTGGCCCGGAGCGATTCAAGAACAAATGTTTATGCTGACCGGGTGGTTATTGTTGCGAGACGGCTCCTAGAACAGTGAAGGAAGCGGTAATGAATGCATTCATCAGTGATAAGTGCATGCAGCTGCGAAGCACATACACCTAGAAGATAATTCTTAACAGGAACCAAGAACTATTTAAAAAGTAGATGCTCGTAGAAATAGCCACTTTTGCCAGAAGGAAAAACGGACCGGACGGGGAAGCTGAATAAGCGCCGAGCAAGCATCTGGCACTGCCTGCTGAGCGATTCAAGACAATTTTGTGATCTACAAAACTCGAAATGTCTGGTGCCGAAGTTTAGAGAACTACAAACAGACCATTTCGACTATCACAAGAATCTCAACAGCAACTTTATGAACTCAGTACCACCTTGATATTGCACATGACACCTCATTGAATAACCTCTAAATAAAAAAAAAAAATAGTCGCTGCCACAGAACCATCATCAATCAGGAAACTGAAGCGACCGTTCTTACAATATGTCAACGACGGGCACTGCGCTTCCTACCTAGTTCGTACGCTGCCAAAACGGAATCGACAGCAGTACACGAGTTATTTTCTTGCTTCATTATTTCAGCATCTTCTCGTCTCCTTAGTGCCAGATGTCGACACTCCGAATTTTACTACATTATTCATCACTGGAGCCACATGGGGCAGACCATACGGCAACACTCCTGATGCCCCGTAAGGCAATACCGGTGTGGCGGAGAATCTCCACACTGAGCCAAGCCGCAGACCGACAGCCTCACGCCGGGTGGCATAATTCTGCGCAATATATTTTCCCCCCCCCTTACTTCTGGTGCTGTGTTTCCGCGGAAAGCCAATACCGGGTCATGCTTGCGGAGTGCTACGGAAAGAAATAAAACAGCAGTTCCAGTACATCTAATCTAATTACTTGTCACGACATTAGCAAACCTTGTGGACTCTGGATTTAACCACCTAATATAGCGCATAGCTAAGGCTTCTCGATACTTTGCTGCCCTCGGCTACGCTCTGGTAACGGTGCGGGGAATTCGGCGCTCCTGCCTGATTGGGAAAACCGTTATGACTGAAAGACAGAAATCCGGTCATCGCTCTTGAGAGGCTTTTCGGAAAACCATTCTATAAAAAGCTCTGTGTCCCTCACAAACTTAATTTTTTATGTTTAAGTAATTTTTTTTTTGTTCTACAATATTTCACACTTTTCACATTTTACAGGGATTATGACAACATTTGCACCCTCCCAGTTTGATTTGCAGAACTACTTTGAACGCACACAGTCGCTAGCAGAGACTAACCAACCCAGGCTCTTGCCATTCTCTGTTGAGTTGGTGGACAAGATCGTAGAGTACGCATATTACTTGGATGATCGATCCAAGGTTAAGAACATCCGGAGGGATCGTCACCTCTCGAACTTGAGGCAGGTCAATAGCGCCTTCCACGCATTATGCTTAAAATACGAGTACCGCTGGTGCAAGTTTGTGCGGTCCAACAAGTTCTATAGCTTCTTGCTGAACCTACTTAGCGATAACTCCATCGGAGGATATGTCAGGGCATTGGACTTTGAGGAGTTCACTGCAGTCGGATTGGGTAGCTCCTTTCAGACCATCTCGCAGATCCAGAACTTGACTGAAAGGACCATTTTACAATGCCTCAAGTTGACGCCAAATCTTGCACAGTTCCTCTCCAGTGAGAGCATCGAAAATGACTTGAGCGTCGATATCTTGGATATGCTTTTCAACAACTTACCAAATTTACAGTGCCTTGACTTCTGCGGCTCCAGCGGAGACAAGTTCACCCAAAGTTTCTTAAACCTCAACCACATCAATGACAACTATAGCATTCAGAGGCTCTCATTCCACGACTGCACTGACCTTCCCCCACAGATCTTGTTCAAGATACTTCCAAATTTGCATTCGCTTCAGCGTCTCGACTTGACCCACACGAGGGTTGGTGCCAGAGACCTAATGGAGGCCTTGAACCAGGATTCCAGATTGACTCATCTTTCGCTCAGTAAGTGTTTCAACATTGGGCAGACAAGAGAGTTGATTCACCTACTTACTACACACCGTTCCATTAATTCTCCTGAACTCGTTTGGTTGAACCTTCAGAATGAGCACTATGTCTCTATTCTCAAAGCGGCCACCATCGACTATCTTCTCTCTCGTTTGCAATGCGTTAACCTGGAATACCTTAACTTGAACGGCTACAGCGAAGTCAACTCCGAACATTTGAAGTTAATTGCCGACAAATTCGAGAAGCTGCAATCGCTATCTTTATCGGATATTAATTACAGCGATATTTCAGAGCTTCAGAACATAGGAAAACTCAAGCATCTAAAGTACCTTGACATTTCTGAAAGCCTTGGCGCTAATAAATACGATCTCCATTCCATAATATCTTATACCTCAAGTCTCGAATTGCTTGAAATATCATCTCAAATGGCCGATATACTTCCTTCATTTTTCACTTCTGTCCCACCATATGGATCGACCGCAAAACCATCAATGTGGAGGCTATATAGCTCGAAAGGCAGAAGAAACTGGATTCATAGGGTCGAATCGGCTGAGGAAGCAAAACTTTACGAGAATTTCGATTGTGACGTAGTCAGGTACAATTTGAAAACAGGTGAAAAGACAGATGGCGAGTTCAAGAGACCAGAATTTTTACGGTTTGCATCGAGAAAAATCAACTGTGCCAGAAATAAAATCGACGATAATGATAGCGATACCTTTTCCAACGGATTAACAGAAAGAGGATTATATAGATATTATTCGTTGGATAGATGATCATTTGTTGCATTTCATTTTGCTTTTCGCTGGCTTTTCGTAAAGAGCCAAACTTTGCTAGGAATATAGCACATAGTGCTGCTGCTACTGCTGCTATAACAAAATTTATATGTAATATAGTTAATGAATCTGGGAATTAAGTATTTGTAGTGCGTATGTACATAGTTTAGTAAAAATTTTAACACAAAAATATAAGGATATATGATTGGGGAGTCATATAACACAAGTCATCCATATATGTGGCTTATGCCAGGGTATCCGGGATTTGATGTCTTCTTGCAAATAACGGTATTTTTATCAAGAGAGGACCAGTCTATTTTTGGTTTTGTTTCGTTATCTCCAGCGCCTTAGCATAGTCGCGCCGATCGACTCTGGGCAGTTTGATCTGTAAAATATTTTTTTTTTTTTTTAAAGTGCTTTCTGCTCTATATTTTTTTTTAATAATCATGGAGGACCGATTTTTTCAGGAAAAGATATCTAAAAAGAAACATAAGCATGCTCCAATAGAGAGCAGCTCCAAGGAACCTGTCTCAAAAATACGAGAAATTCCTGGATTGAACCAAGAGAAAACGTTGTACAGAGATATTCGATTTGATACTGCTTATGGTAAAGTGAATTACGACAGAATAAGAAAAGACTATAAATTTTTGGATGAGTATAGAGCTGATGAGTTGAAGAAGTTGAATGATTTGTTAAATGATGACAAATTCATGAATAGCTTGTCTGAACGGGAGGCCGATCAGTTGAGGTATAGAGCGCAAAGTATGAAATCTAGAATGGATGAACTGAAAAAAAGACAGTTTGAAACAGATGTCATCAAAAAGTACAAAAAGGAGACGGGAAAGAAATGGATTAAAAGAAGCGATCAAAGGAAGTTGGTTCAAGTTGCCAAATTTGAGAAGTTGGGAAGTAAGCGCAGAAGCAAGGTGATGGAGAGGAAGAGGAAGAGGAAGTTGGGTAAGGAGATGAGAAGATTTGAATTTGGACACGATGAATACAAAGAGAAATAAGCAAGAATAGTCGGAGGCAGTTTAATGTATAGTTTGCTAATAAGGAATTACAATATAGTGTATCACAGGTGCAATCGGACATTGATCTTTTTTCTAAATGACACATTTTGTGTATGTTCACTAAACGGGAGTATTCAATGAGACCACAAATCACAGAAAATTTACCATAACTTTTCTACATTTTTTATAAATAAGAAATAGAATTCGTTTATACCGACTCGGTCTACTAACTTAATGCTCTAGGATCTGTAAATTACCTGTAATCACGACGTTCTCTAGGTTGGCGCCGTTAGGTAAATCGATTCTTTGACCTTCGGAACAAACAATGATAACGGTACCACTCAACTGAGTATCTCTTCCGAAGAAGACATTACCAGTCACAGTCAAATGGTCCAAATCCTTAATCTTTGGAATATGAGGAATTCTCTTCTGGAAGTCACTGACTTTCTTGAAGTGAGATCCTAATTTGACAAGAGGAGCTCCACCATACCTTGTAGGATCCATCACTAGAGTACCATGCTTCAAGTTGTACAGATCGGACTTGACAAGTAAAAGATCCGAACAGGTCTTAACAGGCAAGAACCGAGATCTTGGAACAACGACACCGTGAGCATTGTTAAAGTGTCTAATGGCAGCACCGACTGCTGTTTCAAGTTGTAGGACGCCCATTTCACTGTTACCAACGGAGATGGACTTCTGGTTTGGAATAATTTCCATGGAGAGAGCATTGGATTCCACAAGGCGCTTGACTGCCTTAAGATTGATCCAGATGTTGTTGGTGTTGAAGTTGGTGAACTTCTTGATGGACTTGAACTCTTCAACGTGCTCCTTTGGAACCTGAGCGATTTCCAAAAGACGCACTTGTCCATCGTAGTTGATAAGTGTACCACCCTTGACATCAGCTCTGGTCTTATCGGTCAACTCCATGATATACTCGGCACCGCTCTCAAGCATATGATTCAAGATTTTCAGATCGACGGTAGCACCGAGGTTGTCACCGTTGGAAACAAATAAGACTTCCTTTCCTTCCTGAAGAAGCAAGTCCAATTCTCCGGAGTGAACTAGCGATTCAAACAAGTCACCATGACCAGGAGGATACCAGCCATCAGCCTTGTCGTCTATAGAGTGAGGAACAGGCAAGAGGGAGTCCTTGAAGACTCTTGGATAGCGGGATTGGTTGAAGGTTCTAATTCTGATACGATGACTCTGGTACTTTCTGACGATCAATTGCGTGTCGTCGTCGGTGTTGAAAGAATTCATCAAGAGAAGAGGAACATCGGCATCATACTTCTTATTTAAGAACTCTATCTGCCTGACGGTCAAGTCGAGGAACGACTGGCCGTCCCTGACTTCGATGACACTCTTTGGACCGACACAACCCATCGAGGTACCCAATCCTCCATTAAGCTTCAAAACAGCCAGCTTATCCAGATTGTTGGTAGACTCGTCAGTGAGGCTCTTGTAGGCGACAACCTCGTCAGGATTAGGGCTCCTGATTCTGTCCCAAACAAGGGTAGTCCTGCTGGCCTTATCGGACAAGTAACGGCGGAAGAGGGCGAAGAAGGAGTCCATCTCCCTTTCGAACTTGGCCTTGCGCTCGTTGTCCTGGACATCGTCTATCATCTTATTCAAGGCATTGCGCATCTGAGCAGCAGCAATGCTTGAAGAAGTGGTTTCGAAAGCATAGGTGGATTGAGACTTGAGGTGTTTACTACTCATGGTGGATGGATAGACAAAGCTAAGCAGTAAGCAGAAGAGGATGGAAAGTGGAAGAAGGTAAAAAACGGAAAAACGAAGAGGAATTTTAAAAACGAGCGAGCTGGAGTTTGTACAAAAGCGAAGAACACAATAGAAAATCCGGCGACTAAATAGAGTAATGCTGACATTGACGATGACAAAGGTGTGGAAGTGGATCTGTATGCGGGACGCGCATCACGTGTGCTGCCCAAAGCGAGAGAAAGTTTAGCAAGGTTCCCTGTACTATTGACGAAGAAGAGGGGGGGAGGCTTCAGTCAGGGAGGGGTGCTGGCGACGGATTGATTGTTTACAGACCGTTGCTACTACTGGGAGTGTAATGATGGGATGACATTGCCACCTATCAGAGGTTGTTGGAGTGTATTGTCTGGCCTTTCGTACGTCTTATCTTGCAGGGATAACTTTTTTCAGTAACGGCGGCCCCAACTACGGCTCGCCATTGTCCTAGAGTCATCACCACTCGGCTTGTCCCCGGAAATTCTCCCTCATTGTATTGTACTGTATATGTATTGCGCTTACTTGTGGGGTACTATTAATAGAGCGGACACATCGAGGCGGCGCCGAGATGGGCAGGCATCTTCGGTGGGTGGGTTTGCTGATCTCTTGCTACACATTCTTCTTGTGGGCACGGCGTGCTCCCCGGATATCGAGGTGAAGTAGAATGCGTTGACAGCTAGCTCTACAAAGAATTCGAATATTATCGCTGGAACCGAACCAGTCATTAGGTGTGAATTTCGGAAGATAGATAGATACTAAGTAATCTTCCGAAATGCCCGCCCCCTTGTGCTGCTGCTATCTTTTTTTTTTTTCCACTGGAAGTTTCTCCCGGTAATTCGGCCTTCCCGTCATGGTGTAGTCGTGATCTCACACCGCCGTAATTTCTGCTGTTTACCGGTACCACTCCATTTTCGGCTGCAATTTTCGATCAAATTCTGGACTCCTGGGCTGGCGCGGTTGCTTGCTTGGCAGCATCTCCGGGGTACATTCGCACGAAAAATAAACACGGTGGGTGCTGCGGCACGGCACATACGAGGGGCCTCGACGAGCAGAATTGTAAGCACAGATAGCTCTAAGCGCTGACCTCAGCAACTCTCCACTAGTGCACTGAATTCCACACGCAAAATTTTAGCCGCCTCGGCAGCACACAGCACACAGCACACAGCAACCAGGCAGCCTGCAGATTGCTTGCGACGCCGACTGCTCCTTGCACGCTGCAGGCGCATGCAGGTGTTGCAGCTTTCGAGCCGGAGGTAGCAGCACGTAGCATGGCCAGTCCAGTCTTCTGTGTCGAACCCGTATTTATCAGGAGACTCATTCTTTGGATCCAGGCCATTCCAATTCTACCACCACAGTTCACCGTGCTGCCCTCACTACCTTTCTTGCTTGCGCTTTTCCGTTTCTAGAACCGTTTGTCTCGTTGAACCACGCTTCTGGCTCCCGCACGGATTACCGATTCACCGACTCATCTTTTAGCACCTTTCTGTTCCGCCGCTTCCGCACACCAGCACTACTCTTCGCCCGTCTCGCTGCCCGATCTCTCCAGGCAGTGCCGCCGCTACGCGTTACGCGCTCACGCTTTTAGAAATCGTTAGCTTGGAAATCAATAGTAGCAGTAGACCCTTGTGTAGTGTGCAGTGATAGAGACGCCATGGCTGACTCCCAGATCATCTTTAACATCGGTGAGACCCATTTTCGGCAAGCTGTCGAACAGAATCTGCCGTCTCCAAATCCGTCTCAGGCTCCAGAAGCCTCCAGCTCTCCGGAAACTGGCCAGCAGCCTGAACCAGCCAAGATCAGCAGTTTACCGCCTTCGCAGTCCAATAATGGGTCGCCGGATCCAGTGGCCATAATTCGCTCTCAGTCTGCAAGCCTCGAGCCGGCAGCCTTACCCACCCAAACATCTCCTTCATCTATCACTCCTGAGATGCAGCAGAACTACTCAATTTGGAAGAAGAACACACCCTTCCTTTACGACTACATCCAGACCGACAACCTTGTGTGGCCATCTTTGACGGTACAGTGGCTTCCAGACGTTGAAACGGCGGGAGACTTCTTTCTTCAAAGACTCCTGCTAGGTACATACTCTTCGGGCTTCAACGCTTACGAGAGCCTCATGTTCTACAGCTCCCGGATTCCCGGATGCGGCATCACGCTTGAGGACTGTGAATACGACAGCACAAAGCAAGAATTTTTTAGCAGTAAGCTCAATACACGGGGCGTAAAGCTTGCCCAGAAGATCCCACATAGAGGAGACATCAATAAGGCCAAGTTCATGCCTCAAAATCCAGACCTCGTCTCCACCATCAACAACGAGGGAGTAGTTTCTCTATTTGATCGAACGAGGAAGCCCAACTTCTACTCAGAGGATGAAGTGCAGAATCAGAAGGACAAAGAACCTGCCGACGCTCGGCTTCATTTCCACTCTGCAGAAGGCTGGGCTTTGGACTGGAATAAGCACAAGTATGGGGAGTTAGTGTCCGGCTCAAACGATGGGTCCATTGCCATTTGGGATCTTCAAAAGCTTTTCAAGACGCCCGAGAAGCTTGATGGCTTCAGCAAACTGAAATCGTTCCGCACCTGCATAATAGATAATCCAACAAGTAGCCGCTTCTGCCATGACTATGGAGTTAACTGCGTCGAGTATTCCTGGTTTCATGACAGCCTACTTGGAACTGCAGGAGAGGATGCAACTTTCCAGTTGTTTGACACTAGATCGCTGGACAAACCAGTCAGACAGAAAACAAAGCTTGGGTCGGCCTTAAATACACTGTCGTTCAGCCCACACAATCCATTTGGCCTTTGCCTAGGCGATACCAAGGGGAAAATTAGCATCATGGATATCCGCAATCTGGATAAAGAAATATTAAATATTAAAGCACACAATGGATCTATCACAGCAACAAAGTGGAATCCCAGGTTTCCAAATATTCTTGCTTCGGCTTCCGATGACGGTACAGTCAAGATTTGGAGTGCCGGAAATGCTGCGAAGCAGGCATTTGTTCACAAAGGCCACATGCTTTCAGTTTCTGACATCTCATGGAATCCAGAAGATCCAAAAATGTTGGCGAGCGTATCAGATGATAACTCTTTACATATCTGGAAGCCAGCGTTGCTTTGACTACTTCATACTTTTCTACACTTCGTAATTTAATAAATACCGTGGCCGTCAAAATTATCAGGCATACAGGTCGTCAACGATGTACTGATTACTGAGTTTCTATTCCTCTGTATACGCTATCCTCTGCATAAGACATTTTTCCTTTACACCTTTTCAGCACCACTCAACCTCACGGCTGCGCCGTATTTCTGAAGCTTGGTCAACAAGGCATCACCATTCTTTATTAAGAGGTGGTACTGACTGTTCTTATTGTCTGGCCTGTTTGTTTCGATAACGCCGTTTACACGGTCGATGACACAGTTCAACTTCTTGGTTGGAATGAACTTACAAAGGTCGTCATCCAAAAACGACACCGAAACGCCGAATGAATTGGCCATGGATTTTAAAGACAATGACTTGTAGCTTTCTAGCAATTGTGAATAGGCCCTGCACCTCATTTCTCTTAGAAAATAGTTGGAGTGAGCAGAAAGGTACTTGTTTCTTGTCAAGATGATATCGCTTGTCTTTAGTAGATTTGGAAAAAAGCTCTTGTAGTCACAATAGTAAAGAGACTTGATTAAGTCATAAATTGGTTGAAGTTCATCTGATGTCGAATTAATGGACAAAATTTCCGGAGACTCAAGTAACTTCTTCTTTAAATCCGGTCTGCTCAAGGTCAAAGCGCCGCAGATCAATGAATACTGAGCAACCTGCTCGTATGTCGAGATTTCGGTGGAGGTGAATGTCGATAGCGAATCGATCAACAACTTGGAGGACTCCTCGAATTTTCTAATGGACATAAGATGAATTCCCATGTATGTTTTGTATCTATTTCTTCTTTCCCAATCTCCGCCCTTTTCAATGAGACTGTTGGCCTCATCAAGATACTTCTTGGTGAAGACCTTGTCATCATAGAAGAAACCAACACGAGCAATAGTAAGGTATAGGTCAATCTTCGATCCTGTAGATGGCGCCAGCTTAATTGTCTCTTTAATTGTGGCCTCGGCATTGTCCTTATCTCCAATAGAAGAATAGTACTCTGCCAAATCAATCCACACCTTCAATATATCCAACTCTCCTTCATCCTCCTCCTTCAACTTGTCTATCTTTTCCTTGAACTCGCTAACCTTCTTCTCATTTTCTTTCTTCATTTTGTCATATTTCTGCTGATCCCATTGCAACTGCGGAACGTGGGATGTCTTGTGAAGATATTCATAGTAAGGGGCCATGTTCTGCTTCTCTATTTTCTCTTCTGCAAGCGAAAGAGCTTCATTGTCGCCGAGTTTGGAAAGGAAGATTAATTCACTGATTTCAAAATCAGGAATACGTGCTATCGTAGAAGATTCCATCAACATGGCTGCAAAATCTGATACGATATGTGTAACTGGAAATAAACTTAAGTGTTTCTCTCTTTTTGTCTTAGGCACGAGAATCAACACTTTTGCCACATATAACGGGTGCAAGGATGTATATTTGAGACTGCGCACATTTGGGCCTATACGGCGAATAGTAGAGAAAAATAATGCGATAAAGGATAAAGACCAGATTAGACTTGGAAAGCATTATGCAGGTCAGAGAGCATTAATAAGTTTTCATGTAAAAGCCCAAATTGCCTCTAATGCTGTAGTGTCTGCTCCATGCGTTTCCTGAGACTTTGCTCGCACAAGCCACAGCTAATGAGGCTGATGCATCATTATTCGAAGCCTTGAATTTCAACTCTTGTATACAGACGAGACTAGAGTATATACTAAATACTAAACTATGCTTTATGTGATATCACAATGTTTATCGTCGTGGTCATTGCTTTCACAGAAGAATTGTATTTTTTAATTTTTTTTTTTTTTTTGAAAAGATAGTGAGCATAACGTACTATATATTACTCTGGGCGGCCAAGTGCTAAAGCACACCAATTTTTTTTATTCTTATACGAGTGTTTTCATAGTAAAAGAAGGAATCATTCCATAAATATACAGAATCTGCCTTCAAATACTGCCCCGGATACTGTTCTTATTGCTGTAAATTCAAGGATCGGGTTCCAAGAAGTACTCTTCCGTACATAAAGATCAATTTCTGGAATCCCGCGATTAGCATCTGCATCGATCACAAGCTTTGTCCTGATAGTCATCATGGATATCGAAGTGGCCCATAGCTTCAAGAAGTTTGAACAGCTTCTGGATAGAATCCAGACAAATATATGGGAGTTGGAGAGCGTCAAACCCGAAGCCGGGATCTCCGAATTACGGAATCAACAGCTGGATGATGTGCTTGACCTCTACGAGGAAGTTGGCAATTTGATCGGACATTTAAAATACGAAGTGTTTCCTCGACGATTTGAGGACTCGGATGAATGGAGGTTTCAGCTCTTCAAGCGGGTGGAGAGATACAATGATATCAAAGTGGAATTCCGGAAAGCAGAGTTGAAATCAAGGATAGCAGAGCTCAGCGTTGGTTGCGAGGACGAAGAAAGTGAGAAGGAAGAATTGGTAGAAGAGCCCAAGGAAATATTTGACGAGGATAAATTGAAGGAGTTAACATCACAGGAGAAGATTCTTGATAAGAACACTCAGATCACCTCGAAGTTGCAGAATATAAGCACCATTCTTCAGTCTTCTTTGCTTGCTGGCGAATCCAATTTGCAATTTCTTGACACTTCCACTGCAAATTTAACGTCATTATCAACCAAATATGGATATTTTGCTGATGTTCTTTTGAAAACCAATGATCTAGTGAAGACTATCAACGAATCTAGCAAATCGGAGAGACGACAAATATATACGGCTCTCTATTTTTTCATTGGAGTATGCTGCTGGATCGTTTACCATAGACTTCTTCGCCGGCCAATACGGTTGGCCTTTTGGTTGGTTTTTAGTTTTTTCAAGCTATTTTTAGGACAGACAAAGACCGAGATTGTGATAAATGAAGCTTTGGAATTTACCAATTCTTCGGATAGAGCTACATAGAATGGTACTAGTGATACTAGTGATACTATGGTATTAGTGATCCTAGTGTTAACTTTCGAACGCATGATTAAACTAAGCGACAAACGAGTAAATGGACCTTGCCGGTTGCCTGTATAATGTGTACCGTACTCATTTTATCTCGCTAGAATAATGTGAAATTTACTATTATAACCTATGTAAGGGGGGGTGGGGTTAGCGACTACCAAGCTACTTCTGCATTATCTGAGATAATATGAACCTCATATCTGGTGAAATCATTGCTAGTAATTACAGCTATCGGTAAGTTAACTACTGCGCAGAAACGTCTTTGAAACAACGGCTCGTATCACTATGGCTTAACTGGGCCACTTGTGCTTGCGCCGCGAGGAACGACGCCAAGCTAGTGTGGCAGGAATTGGAAGTTTCGGGTTTCTTGAAGAAACAGCAGACAAAGAGATCTCCAGAAAAGTACAACTGTTTCTAATGTCTTTGAAGAAGTTACAGGCAGAAGGTAAGTGTCTAGAATTGTAACTTGCTCTTTGTGGATTCTTTATTTATTCTAACACATTAGAATTCAAAAAAACTTTAAATGCGATCTGTAATCCAAATGGATCGAGAGTGGAAACGTTGTTGATACTGGATCAATATACAAAAAAGAAGGTTGATTTCTTAGTTGGAGAAAAGGCGATCTTAAACTATGTTTTCCGATGCTCTCTAATCGATGAGCAGAGGACACGATATAACTGGAATCAGGTGGTGTATCTTTTGGATCCGCTTTGTAGATATTCAATGCAATGCTTGATGAAAGAATTGGAGGGTAAGGTTTGGTCCAAAACAACGCCAATGATACTATTTGTTCCAGGAGTATATTCTGCTCTTATTGATTCTCTTCGTAACAAAGGATTCACCGGCAAAATAGAAACATTAGAGTTCATGGGCACCGATTGTGTTGAGGAGAGGGTTTTCATTACAGGAAACCACTACTCAATTCCAGGATATTATGGCGAAAGAAATTCCAAAACAGCTACTTTGTTGAAATATCAGATCGATAAAGCAGTGGAATCCTTATTGAGCTTGTGTATTCTTACAAACGAGTATCCTATAGTGCGATATTTCAACTCGGAGCTTTCACGTAGATTAGCTGAAGAGTTTGAAAAAGCGTTAAAAATATATTACGGAAAGAATCCGAAATTACAACCACAATGCTATAAGTCAGTGTTATTAATCACTGATAGGACTATGGATTTGTTAGGTCCGTTGAGCCATCATCCTCTCGATGCTAGGAGCCCATGCGATACATTTCGGTCCAGGGTGTTCGAATTGTTGGTGCCAGACAAACTTGAGGTGCAGAGAGGTTCGTATGAGTACAAGTATCGCTACAACATGAAAGGTATAGAAAAGATATACACCTTTGCTGCAGACAGTGAAGCGTACTCTGAATTGAAGGACTCAAAAGATTATGTTACAGTGACAAATAGCAAGCATGCCGTGAAAGGAAAGGCTGACAAGGATGATCTTCGTGGCATGATGAAAGATTTATTGAATAAGGATTCGATCAATCAGAGAATTGTTGACCACAATGGATTACACAGAATGATTGTTGACATCGATGAAGAGCTCAAGAAAAATTCCGAGACCATAGCGTCCGTATTCCCATTTGACTACCAATGCATGGCAAATATGAGCCATGAGAGAGCAAATTATCGTCAAGTGACCGATATACTAATAAGTCTACTTTCTGATGAATACAAACTGAAGGATGAAGAGAAGTTGAGAGAAATAATCATATATGCCCTCTCAAGGGACGGAATCATTGATGCCGACTTAGATAAACTTATAAAATTTTCAGCTGTTGCATCACCGGAAGTTATGAAAGTCACTTTCAAAAACTTTGCCAAACTTGGTGGATATGTAACAAAAAAGTCGTTGGCCGAAAAAAATCCCAAGAAAAATACCTATTTTGGAATATTGGATCCTAACATCGATATTGACGAGAGAATAATTCCTACATTCTCCAACATTGTGAGACTGCTTGCTGCCAATGCATTGCCTGTTGAGTACTCAAGTCGTACAACTTCTGCACCAGTATCGTTCCCATTCTTGAACGGAGGATTCGACGTTCCTCAAAATGTCAGTAATGGTCAACTGAAGTTTACTAGCAGTTTGTCGAAAGATAAGTTTACCAAAGGCAAAATATTCGTATTTTGCGCTGGTGGAATGACTTATACTGAGTTGACTAGCATACTGTCAGAACAGGCCAGATACGATAAGAGTTTCTTAGTGGGTACAGACGAGCTATTTACTGCTCGTGACCTGATGCATGATATTGGAAGTATAGACAACTTGGGTGAATTTCAATTTCCTTTCGACAGGAAGATGGTTGTTAAAGATATACCGTCATACCTAGGAAGGCCACTTCAAGCTACAAATCCGCCTCCTCAGGCCAATGAAATCAAAAAAGACAAGCCTAGACAGATCTCTAGCACAACTTCTTATTCTCAGGAAGTGCCCTCATTACCCGCTAATGGAGACAAGAAGAAGAAAAAGAAGTTTCTTCGAACCATGAAGCATTTACTAGGTTGATATGAAGTGTATTGTAATATTGAGAAGGCCAATATATATTTTTATGCTATTGTCTAAAACTAATGATCATTTTTAACTAATGGAAACTTACGATATCTGTAAAGTTTAAGTTATCTCTTCTCATATAGAATATGGGCGGTTCTGAGACCAAATTTAAATAGAATTCCAGAAAGATGTAATCCGATTTCCTACCGGAGAAAAATTGCAACTACTTCCTAGCATCTACCATCATCAGATCTCACCATCTATTCACTATGGAATGCACTCTGAATGTATACTTATCTAATAATCGTCACCTCTTGAGACAACCTCCTTTCTGGTAGGATGTAAAAGAAGCGTGTGTTCGAATTGTGCGCTGTAACTTCCCTTAGTATCCACCAATGGAGGGCATGCAATCACTAAATCAGACTTGCACAACTGGTTCAAGGCTAACAAATATTTATCTTCACCAATTTTATCTAAATATCTGCGACAGAAAGGAATGGTACCCCAGTGAGTATCAATAGTGTGCAGCAATTGCTTGGCTCTGGTCATTCTAATTGGGGCATTTGCAGGAGGTTCGGAGTTCTTCATGTAGTGAGAAGTTTCCCCGCCACGAACAACATAGCCCTTACCAGTGGAACCGAAAGTCTCGATAGCGATAGTTTCACCTTCCTCTAACTTAGTAGTATCTCCGTTCTTGACAATTGGAACAGACTTGCCACCATGGATTCTGAATGGTAAGATGTTATGACCACTTAAGTTACGGATGCATTTCACTGGATACGTTTTTCCGTCAAGTTCAACTTCATGACTTTCCATGACCTCCTCAACGGCTTCACCAATATCGGTCAATCTGACATCGATACCAGCAGCATTGATTCCGGCGTTGGTGGCTTCCTTGACGGCTTGCACCAAAGGATCGTATCGAGGATTGAAGGTCTTAGTGAATGCACAGTCAATAATGTTACCGTTGACATGAACACCGAAATCCACCTTCATCACGTCGTTGTAATCTAGAACAGTCTTATCGCCTGCGTTTGGTGTGTAGTGGGCAGCGCAGTGGTTCAAGGAAACACCGCATGGGAATCCCATACCGGCCTTCTTGGTATCACTGGTCTCCGAGAATGTGCTGACGGCGTTTTCGATCATCTCGCAGATCTCGATCATGGTCATACCCGGCTTGATGTTCTTTTCGGCATGCTGTCTAACACGTCTGTGGATTTCTGCAGCTTTACGGAAATCATTCCAGCGATTATTGCTCTGTCTATCAAGATAACGCTTCTCTTCGTCCGTACTACGCTTTAAGTTGTCACCGGTGTAGTCTTGCCATTCACCTTCTGGGAAAACACCGTTTGGATAGAAGTGAGAGATGGAACCTGCATTCTTCTTCTTCTTGTGGTGGTGCTTCTTCTTCTTTTTCTTTTGTTCTCCATTCTCTGCCACCGTTAGGTTTTTGAGATCTTTGGTTGTGCTGTCAACTTCTTTCTCCTCCGAGGCTGCGGCGACTGGTTGAGCCTCGACTGGTTTTGCGGCTTCTTCACTCATAATAACTGATAAATGCTAAGTAGTGATGCAACAAACTTTAAGAGACAAGGAATAGTATTTGTCGTTTAAATATGCAAAACTGTACCGAGTAGTAAAACAATAGCAATTAACTAAAGATAGCTGCTTTTTAGAAGGAAAAAGTAGTCTCTAATAATGAAACCTAGGTCTGCCCCGTTTTCCCCTTAGAGCAATACCGCGCTATATAAGACAGATAATATTTTTTTTTTTTTTTTTTTTTTTTTTTTTTTTTTTTTTTTTTTTTTTTTTTTTTT
>JAJMBG010000100.1:0-39755 GCA_030565225.1 Allodekkera sacchari
AAAAAAAAAAAAAAAAAAAAAAAAAAAAAAAAAAAAAAAAAAAAAAAAAAAAAACAAGGTGCCATACATAGGTTCATGGACCCTAGAACTGTCTGTATGAATATTTCAATACGGTAATACCCGATATCAAAGTGGAAGGGCCTCCTAATCAATTTTGAAATATTAATTAAACTCGGTAAATAGGGTTCATGTCATAGCTGATATTTTGGTAATAATTTCGCTATAGCCGAGATATCCTAATAGTACAGATGCCCGCCGCATATTAACACATTAGGCTATCTTTTGCCTGGCTTGTCTCGATCTAATGCACACACAATTTCCCAAACGAGAGAAGTCAGTCTTGAGTTACTCGCTTGTAATTCGTTCATTTTTGTGGTGTTCTTAGATGCCCATAAATAAGACCACACGGAACATTATACTTTTATTGGGTTAATAGATTTGTGGTAAATAGGAAAAAGTTACTTGATTACCAACTAAAAAAAAAAAAATAAGGATCAACTGTGCATTATTGATTATTAGTTTAACATACAGATGTTGGCGTAATTCTGCCTCCAATCATGCAATACAAGCAGGACCCCACACCACACTTTGAGGGAGAATTAAACTAACAAGTGCGGACAAAAGTTCATTTGCACAATTGTTTGAGTCCCAAACGGGACAGCGTTGCAAGTTAGCAGCTAACTTGCAGCCTTCAGTAATTTTTGAATCTGCTATTAACTATTAAAGGATGTGTCCCTGCAAAAAAGCCACAGCCCATTAAGTGGTTTCACCCGTCAGAACCCTCCATATCTCTACGATCTGCAAATCCTATGATTCTGCGTAGCGGCAATCTGGATAGTAGAAATAGAAATTCACAGAACAACAAGATATCACTAGATATAGAGATGATATTAATCATAAAATCTCCGGGCCAATTGTTGGCCCGACGATTTCACAACCTGTTGGTGACTTCTACGGAACTTCTGCATGTGACCAACTACTACCACCAGCATAAACTTGTGCCTGATAACTGTAGACCCAGTGATTGAGTGCGAACAGTAGTACACACAGCAGGAATGCGGAGTTAGACTATTAAATAAAACCCCTTATCATCTAGCAATAATGAGCTTGTACATAAAATCAGCACTAAGTATAATTCATCCCTCAGAGTAATAAAATGGAAATAGCGAGTGGTGCTGGAGCCGACGATCCAACAAGTAGAAAAAAAAATTCTCTGCCGGAATTCAGAGTCATCCACTAAAATGACACAAAACAGACGCTTTTGAAGGAAAGACAATTGGTCGAAATAAACACCGTTTGAAAAGTTCAAAGCGTCTAGTTTCACAAAGATGTCATGACTGGTTTCCACTGCCGACTACCGGAGATGATGTGCTAGTGTCAGAATTTCGATTGCCTGACATACAAACTTACCTTGTCTTTTTTTTGCGCTCCAGGGATATTAAAGGCGGTGAAACATAAAGATGATAAAAACACCTTTAACAGGTCATATTGTACTCCTTCAACACGCTGTAAGCTGAGCCCAACGAATCAACTGTAGAAGAAGAGCCAAAACTCATCGACATACCTACAATATCATATCCTCCATACAAAGGAATGAGAAGCTGCAAAGCATTCAATCCGTCATTCTCAGTGAAGAGTTTCTTCGCAAATTCCCGTAAGAAGGGCCACGGCACTTATCAAGTAATTCATGACGGATACTTACTTGGAGAATCTAAAAACAATTAAAAAAGTATTCAAAGTTCTCAGATTCCGGATATTTGAACATTCTTATATGTAGAGAAAGTTGCATGATAAATGGAATTATTTATCGTTCTGTTCTGAGCAAAATCCAGATTTCCTGCAATTCATACTACTAGAATAGAAAATTTTGCAAGCTTCTTGAATGAAACTAATCAGGTTCCTATTCCCTTTTTTTTTTGAAATTGTTCATTGGTGAACAAGTATGCATAACCGCTAAATGCTTAGTTACATCATTTTACAGGGTCCGGTTTCGGGAAATCTAATTTCAAGCGGTTAAAGAAAATATGATACCGAGATAAGTAGGAAACTGGACAACATCAAAGCGACGACCACATCTTAGGATTTGTGATTATCAAATAATCCCTTTTGATTTTTCGGTTAAATAATACCATACCATACCATACAAGTATGCATTAATACATTTGTTTGCGGCCAGATTACTCTTTAGACACCCAAAACTAGTGGTTAAGATAACATTACTGCAAAATGAGTGCATTACGCAACATTCATCTTAAATGCAATTTATCATCTTCCCTCTGCATCTAACAATCGTTGAAATTCATGATAGAGAAATCAATTTTGGTATGGGTTCCAGAAAGTGGAAAAAACTAACAAGTCACAGAGAAGAGAGAACCAACTCATGTACAAGAATTGTAATTTTTCATAGGTGAAATATGCGGAATTAGCGCAAAAAAAAAACCGGGAAATGCATCTAAGGGTTTTAGGGAGAAATCTCCAACCATCGGGTGTGCCAAAAATGTATATAATTAATAGATGAAAAAGGAAAAAAAAGCCAATGCATTTTAAGCCGGGAGTATCTGAAATCAAAAATACTAGTAGATATTTCTTCGTCCGTATGCAAGATGCACCCAATATATGAAACTCCTACACAGAACATCGTACTTGCACATGTGGTTAGTGACTAAATGCGTAATGGTAACTGAAAAGTTGGACATTTTTGAACTAGGGTCATTATTTGACAAATTGCTGGTGTGCTCCCTTAGAGTTCCTCGGATACAGCTTACAAGAGAAAGTTATAACCTCTACACCAGGAGCCGATGAGACACAAATTACCTCAAATATTAGTTAACATCACGATTAGGTAAGTTCCTCGGTTACAAATAGTCGTCTGGCATTTTGAAAAAAATGAGAACTACGATTTATCATTCTCAAATAGAGTGGGCCAAGTTATATAACGGTAGTTTCATGCTACTGAAACTATGTATTGTTCCTGGTCATTGTATCTCTTTTTGTGCACCAAATTTGGATTGCTGGTGACCAATCTCTTATCCACAGTAGAGACTACCTGTTACAATTTTCACCAAGTTTACTTTTAGCCTCGACACCCAATTGCCATTGTGGTCCTTGCCCTTATATTTTCTTTCTGTCCTGATATTTTACTGCTTAGCTATTCTGCCTTCTGATAGTATAATTATTAGATGTTCCTCCTAGCTAAAGACTCATTTTCATCCTGAAACTGACCACGAAGTAGTATTAGTGATAGTAGACACTTGTTCAACCGGAACAAAGAGCGGAAGCAAAGTCATCCAGCCAATAAATGGCAGTGCCGGTTAACAGCCCCATTATCGCCCAATTTTCCTTTTACGATCGCCAGTAATACTTGTTAATCGGCTGGGTCAGTCGTGTACTGCACAAAAACAAAAGTGAGTTGTAGCAATGGCTCGATAAGATACAGCAGACTTCACCTTAGAATAACGTCTCTAGCTCTTAACAAATAGGCAGTTTGTGCAACAAGTTTCAGGAAAAAAACGGAAATGAGGCAATATTTCCGTGTGCGCCATTGTCTTATACCGGCATATATGTAGAAGAAATAAAGTATGAGGATTTGCACATCAAGGAATAACATCCGATTTAGCTTATTAAATGCTGAAAATTCTGTTTTTTTTTTTTTTTTTTTTTTTTTTTTTTTTTTTTTTTTTTCGATACTCGTG
Organism: Allodekkera sacchari; assembly: GCA_030565225.1. NCBI lineage: Eukaryota > Fungi > Ascomycota > Pichiomycetes > Pichiales > Pichiaceae > Allodekkera > Allodekkera sacchari. The sequence continues at coordinate 3,693 of JAJMBG010000100.1, forward strand.
TAATTTAGTAGAGGATATTCATAATGAGTAATTCCATGTTGGACTGTCAATCCAAAAATTCTTCATCTCACTACCAACCTGTCTATCAGCTTTCTAACAGTTGCAGAAGAATGAAATAAGTCAATTCTGCAGTTGGTTCTTCATATGTCTTAAAGACTCTTAAACCTCATATTGCAGACCATGGAGCCTTTGAAAGCATCAAATTGGTAAAATTAAGATGGGAACAAGATGATTCTGCTAAAATCAAATTTGACACGTAGTCAGTTGTAGTGCAAGTTGGGTCTGTTGAACAAATTTATAAAAACTTACGGAGATGGACACTCCGAAATTGATACATGATTGTACTGTGACAGAGATATCAAATATGCCATTCAGTGGTCACCCTTTAGTACTTCCCTGTGGATTTTAGATAGACAAGAAAATGACAATCAATTGATCAAATTAATGACAACACTTGGAAACTAAAAGTTGCTTTTTAAATCTCCTAGCTTTTTTATTTTGGGACTAATTTGGCTTGAAGGGTTAATATTGAATTCCATAACCTGTAGCATCGAAAAAAAAATCGAGCTAATGGATGGATGGAAATAATATATGGAATGATTCAGCTGATTGGAAAGGTAAAACTAGTCGAAAAAACCAAATCAATGACAGCAGCCTTACAAATTAACAATTTTGTTTCGGAGCATACAAATGCATACTACCATAGCTTGTAAACTTTGACCAGGCAAATCATCAAATCTATAATAAATTGGTTCTAATGATCTATCAGTGGTAGTTAGACCCACTTCTAACCGACAGTATGCTGAAATATAAATCATCGAAACAACTTCCTGTCAACTTCAACAGTTTCCCATTTCATAGACTTTTAACGGCTAAACGTATATATTAAAGACCCAAATACTGACCTCTAACTTGCTTCGAAGATTAACAAGAATACTTGAATTTCTTGGTTTCCAAAGAGTGTCAATGTGTGCATTGGTTTAAAATGTGTACACAATGTGTGGTAAATGAAACTGGAGCTGTAGAACCTATGAACTTTGTTTGAATCTGCACTTCTAAACTGATTGCGGAACAGAACAATTGGAGCAAGTGAAAATACTGTTCTGATTTGCAGAAAAACTTGCGGGATTAGTAACTGCAGGAATATCCGCGGTTTTGCCAAGGATGGTAGCTTCATCTTCCATTTTGAAATACTAAATGGTGCTATAGCAGGATTTGAACCATGCCAAAAATTTTAATGCCTGTTTACAGAAAATATAGAGTATACCAGACAGAATAGACATTGCAGTGAGATAGATTGTTATGAAGAGACTTTTTTTTTTCACAAGCAAGCAGTGATTTTAAACCACCAGTGAGGTCACGGACCTTGCCTTGTATAATTGATTAATAAAAAGTCACTATGCCAGTCTTATCTAACTCGGTATTCATCACTGCGGTCTGTATCTGCCTTGACAGCACTCTGCAGATGGCAGGATCGATATTATTCCACCAAAGTGGAGTTTTTAATAACTTCGACTGATCATAGCACTCGACAGCAGACATACATTTCAGGAGAGATTCTCTTCCAATACAAAGCTATATATTTCGTGAAACAAAATTGGTCAGAGAGTAGCTTCCGGAGGGTAAAAAGCAATGAGAAAACAATTATTCTCCTTCTTTGAGCACAAAACGAGCCTAGCACAAAATTGCACAAAGTAGCTTCCCCACAGTTTGTAAATCATCATCCTATAATTGAGTTTGGGAAATCCTACTATATGCTTATACACGGTGTGCTTTCTGCAGACGCACGGCCCTGAGCCGTTTTCAGATACTTATACCGTATGGAAAGTGAAAGCATTCGCCCGAAAAGCCACAATCTCTCTGTTCTCGGAACTTCCAGGCATGGAGATGCAATCCGGATCTTTTTCCACGCTTCGGCGTTCTACGAATCTCGAAGGGGAAACAAACAATATTTCCTATTTGGGGCGCCTACTCAACGCATCGTGAGACTGCATTGTTTGCACCGATTTCACAATTATCCTGCCTCTGGCTCTGCTGCAGTCTACAATTCATCAAATAAAGAAATAATCGAGTCTTCTAAGAGGATTTTAATAGAACAAACATAGCTCGAAGTGATTCACACATCAGGATGTTCCAAGATGACTAACTATACTAACTTGGCTGTGAACTACTACTTTTTCGTATAGAGGTGACGTACTAGACGCATGGAAGTCAGAAAAATAGGAAGCCGGGAGGAGTCTGGGCAACACGCAAAAAAAAAAAAACAAAAAAAAAAAACAAAAAAAAAACAAAAAAAAACAAACAAAAGAAAAGAAAAAGACGTATAAAACGTGATGGACACAAAGTTTGTGTGTGTGTGGAGAGATGCTAAAAGTACCAATTAAAGGATGGTGGTTGCAGTCGAGAATTCTCCTAACTCCTCGTGTGAGAGGAGCAAGAAAAGGTAAATTTCCGAAAGGTGTCTTCCAAAAGTATTTCGGCCACGTCACTTTTAAACATGAAGACAGATAAGGAGGAAAAAACTGATAACTCCTTATTTACCGTATTTAGAGCCATAGTCATGGATCGCAATGTACATAGCGTACTTGACGTAAGAGACGCAAAGATCTGTCGACCCTTGTTCTATTTTGTCGTAGGGGAAAGGCAGGAAAGGTTTCATATTTTGGTCGGCCATTTTCTAATACAATTGATGCATAGCCAAGACCGAAAGGGAAACTGTGTTTTTCTTGTCAAGTTAATATTTTTTGTTTCGAGTATTCGCGCATATGAAACATTCTTCCAGAAAAAGTCTAACAATGAGTATTCACTTCTCCCCTTTCATATATTGTTGCTCAAAAATGAATGGAAGGATGGAAAAAAAAGAATGCTGCTGTTTTCATTGTCAATGCTTATGGAAGACTTCCCGACAATTTTCCATAATTTTATCTCGGTTACTTGGTGCGGCAGAAAGTTTAGACAGACAATATATTGGCTTTAAGTCAGAAAATGTTGTATAGGTTACGGGAATCATCAAAACAAAAACAAATTACCAATCCAGCAGGACTTTGCTTCTTCTGCTAATACAATCACTAAAGCAATTTAGTTCGCATGAAAATGCGAATTAAACGGCTTATCTTGCTGGGCCATGCACGGTGTTGACCAAGCCATCTTTCGCGCATATTCGATAGCTCTTATGCTGCGTAGAAGCAAACCCAGTCGTACCATGACACTACCGCTTCCGTCTTCTAGTTTTAGCTTTAGTAGAAACATACTGCCAAGTAATTATTAAGTAAGAGAACTCAGTCAATAATTAATCAAAGATAAACTTTCTAAAGCCATTTTTTATTGTACTTTTGTTCTCTGTCAGACCCATTTTCTCCATACGTGAACATGCTGCCTGCGCTGATCCCCCATTTTTTCTATTCATCTTGACTGCAGAGACTCGTTTCTTTTGTTCACCAAAAATTTTTTTGTGCATGAAGCGACCACCGCTACCAACTGCAGGCTTTCAGACCTTGCCCGCATTATGAGCCCGTTGCTTTTATTTTGCACAACAAAAAAAAAGAAACACAGACAATAACAAAAAAAAAACCTGGTCTGGAATATATATATATAAACATATATATATATATATATGTATATTGATATGGATTTGATCGTCGTTCAGGGTGTAAAGCCGCAAAAAAAATAGCATTGCATTTGGCTTGATAGAATAGGGTCGAGGATAATGAATTTATGTTAAGGTATTGCCCTGAATTGACATGATCGATGATAAAAATAAGAATAAACCTAACTCAATGATATCTATACGTCTACCTCCCCTTAGTCCAAGCCTTATATCAAGGCCGGCCACTATTCCAAGCATATCAATAAGTACAAACAGATATGAGCATCCAGATGTTTCTTCTAGCAGTTCGGGGTGCGCTCCAGAGCCTGCCATTGCCAAACCTAAGAGAAAAAGAAGAAAGTATTACGAGATTGAAAGATTCTACAGCTGCAACTACCCCGGATGCACAAAGGCGTATGGAACGCTCAATCACTTGAACTCTCACATTGTCCTTCAAAAGCATGGAAAGAAGAGGCTGCCATCAGAGTTCGAGGCACTTCGGGAAAAGCTCAGGAAGAGGCGCAAGTTGAAACGACAACGAGAGAGAGAGGAGCAGCAGCAAAATGAAAAGGTACAGCAGGAGCAGCAGCAAGAACAGTGGATTCAGAACCCACCATCACAGGCGCCATTGCCGCATCTTGCATCTACAGCAGGCGTTCCGATGGAGCCGGTAAATGTGCCTCAAAGATCAAGGAATTGGACCTCCTACTCGGTTCCTTCCTTCAGCAGCAGTTATGGCATTCCTTACTACATAGATTACAGAGGTGGATATTCGCAGATGGCCCCAGTGGTTCCGGTGACATATCCCTTCTCAACAGAAAGCCGACTACCTGGGATGCGGCCTTCTAGCTCTGTTGTCAGTGCACCCAGTGGCTCAATTAGCCTTCAATCGCCCAGGGAACCGATTTCCAGAGGTCTGGGTCCACATATAGGACATATCACATCCCAAGGCATGCCAGTTGGGCTGCCACTACCAACAAGCCAACTGGGAATCAATAATCCGACTTCTGTAGTTGCTTTCTCTTCACCAAACCAACAGATTGCTCCTACAACACCAAATAAGCCAATAGGCTTTGCTCAACAAAGCGCCTCTACCAGCTTTTCTATGAACGGTGGAGTGCCAATGGTGGCCCAAGGAATGAACGTTATTCCAGTAGCTTCCGGTCCGCCTATTCGATACTCGCAATATTCATCAGTTCAGCCGCCATTACCCCAATATTATGACCCAAATATTGCACGGAATCCCCAGTTTGGCGTGCAAAGCCAACATCCAGATAATTAGATTTGACTTTTGGCTTGGACCAGGGGTCATGTTCGCTCACAGGTTTTCAATTCTTACTACTATTTTTCTTCATTTAATGTACTTTACTTTTAACACGAACCGGTTTATTAAACGCTGTAGTTTATACGTCGTAACCTCCTCTCAGATGAACAGCTACCTTTTTCTTACTTCATTTTTTTTTTTTTTGACCTCCGGCTTTTTATATTTAATTTGTGTAGACATACATTATAATATATTAACTACAAGCTATATACTACAGAGAGGAAGCCAAGCCAGCTATTCTTTTCTCTGTGCTAGCATACTACTTCTATGGCTAGCGCTCATTTCCCGCTTCTCATCAATGAATATATTGGACCTGTGCATTCCCGGTGCAACAATGGAGGGTATTGTTGGCGTCATGAGAAATCAGCCCACAAGTTGGTGGACATTCCAGAATTAAAAGTTACACGAAAACAAGTTCCGACAACATGGAACTAGTGTTTACCCCCAGAAAAGACATCACACCAGCTTCTCTCACTTTCAGCGACTGGATTAAACGAGGAAATGGGCCTCGGCATCCAGGCCAAACGTAAATACAACGTATGTCGGAGAAGTTACCCTTAAGTGGGGCAATCTAATAGAAGCGTCCATGTTTCTTCCTAGGTTTTGAAATTTCATTAGTTGCCGGAGAACTATTTGGTGATATGGACCGAAGAAAGCTTAATGGAGAAAGAAATTAACCACTTGACATAACCTTATTTCTGATGCTTTCTTCACATCACGGTATTTTATTTTTTTTGTTGGAACTCCGATGGAATTTCACCTAGGATTACTGTTTTGATATATTATTTAGCTTCCACACGGTGTCTCAGCAATTGAGCGAAATTTTACTAATTACAGTACAAGGCTAGCGGCATATATTACAGGGACAGTTCATACCCCGAAATAGTCAGTAGTATCACCGCATATTTTCGGGTAGCTGAAAAGTATTGTGTAGAAGAACATATGGGAACTACTCCAACTCTTTTTGAAATTATTGGGCCGGAAGAACGCATTACTATTCATGATGGTGTTCCGGCTACGGAAGTGCAAATTGAGTGGCTCGAACCTTCTTACTCTGCTGGATCAACATGCCTGTATCAAACGGGCACCGAGAAGGATGGGAGATAGTTTAGTCCTTATGCACTGGCTAGCTCTCTCGTTTATTTCACGCCTTCCCTCAATTCCTCGTACTGTTACAGCTAGGCGATTAGACACCTTTCTTTTTCCCAGACTTAATAATAGTCTGACTTCTTCTGGAGCTTCTTCTTCTGGATTATGTTTTCAACCATAGAGGGAAACAAAAGAAAGGTGCTCCTGCCGCATGAAACAATGTGTTGGCCGCTGGCTATTTTTTTCCTCACTTTTTCTAGATTTTAATAGACGGGTTAATATTCCAATTGGGAGGAGAAGAAATCGACGCGCATATTAAAATGGAAACTTCAACGTCGCATATCTATCTGGCTGCGCACACACACAAATTTTTTACTGCAGCCTCTCGTTATCATTTTCCTTTTTTTTTTTTTTTATTTTTTTTTTTTTTTTATTTTTGTTGATTATTTTAGTTGCACCCGGTTATATACACGCCATTATTAATCCATATTATCTTATTATCCTATTATTTTATTATTCAATTGAGAATCTGTGTTTCTACGCACCAAGTTTGTGCATTCTCTCCGATCATATGCATGCATAACTTCTCTCCCTTTTCGCGTCCATAGTTTTGCTCTCTTCTTTCGGATGTTCTACTCGCGGTTGCATAGGAAATGCCCAGAGAGTAACCAATTTAGAATAATGTGCGGAATATAGGTGTGCAAGCTTGGTGCTTACCGGAAGAAATTTGCCGTAGGTGAAGAAGTCAATACTAGGAGTAGTCTCAAAGTGGGGTATAATCGTTGCAAATGGATGTAACGCATATGACGAGGGATGCCCTCCGCTTCATTTTGGCCTACACAATGCTACATTGATGCATCTGTTGGTAGAGAACCTTCCAGATAGCTTGGTGGACAGAAGCATGCGTTATCTAAATGCAGTTTGGGGGCCAGAATATACGCTGAGGACGACAGGCTTAACCTACTACTCGCTATCATAAACATTCTGAGACCTGCCACGGTGGCAGAAACGAGTAGGTTTAATGCACTAACCGAGGAACCCTAGTAGCAGAGAGCTTTTTTAACGGCGCAGCTTTTCTTCCAAGCATTTATCCGAACTGTTGAAAGTAAATGACGTGTGTGTGTACATGGTAGCCAACGCAACCCACAAATACTGCCATTATCCTTTTCCGTTTGTGAAATCTTCGACTTCTGACGCTCCGATTGTAGGCAGTTCCGGAGGTCGTTGCTTTTTGTGCTCCCTTTATTTCGTTTCTTTTTATGTGTTTACTTTTTTTTTTATTAATTTTTTTTCAACCATGGATTTGCATGTTGAAGTACCCCAGTTCTTTTTCATTTTTTTCTTTTGTGCATGATACAGATTTTCCTATGCACAACACGGGGGAGGGGGGGGGTTCCGCCCCAATCGAATCTCGGGGCTCTGGCTACGTTTTCTTAAGCAAATGGAGATTGATGCCATCCACCGACTCAATGCTTGCAGCAATTATTATTTAAATGTTCTCCAATAAACTTTAAAGCAATGACCCATACAATGCTAGTATGTATATGTGTGAGACCATGATGAACTCTATGTCACTTAGGGATAGTGAAGATATTAGCACCCCTAGCACCTATCTCTGACGCACACTTCAACTAAGTGTGGTAAGATGGACGTCGCTTTTGTGTGTATCTGTGATTGGCTCATTTTCAAGAAGTCGTACCGCGGGATACCACGGCCGAACTCATTTGCAGATACATGAAGTGACGTGGAGTGTGTGCGTCGGCATTATTTAAACAACACATCTGCATGTATACCTATGCCATACATCATTACTGAAGACAGAATCCTCGTATTTCTCAATACTTCTACCAGTACACCAGGCACGTGACACAAATCACAGCGTTCGAGCCACCTGCTGCTTTACGACGAGCAGGGCATCTTTGCTCCTGGACAAAGATGGCTGTGCTGGTTCATGCATCTTGATTTATCTGAGAAAAAAAAAGTGAGTTGCTTATGGTATTTCAACTTGTAAGCCTGGGGCATTGTAGCATTTTACGCAGTTGGCGCCTATTTAATTTACGACAAGTACCAAAACACTCCTTAAAACAACTCTTATAGGTTCATAGGCAAGCAATACTGAACAATTGCTAGTGTAAAACGGGAAGCCGTAATTGAGAAGATTCGACGAGATCTGAGGTCGACAGCAATCGTAAGGGCCGGTATGGCTTGAAGTACTGGTGTAGAACGCGTAGAACCCGTGGAACACACCATTGACGAGTCTTTACACTAAGTATAGCTGAGAAAATTTTCTGGCCAGAAACAAGCTAGGCTTTACTCATTAATAATAGGAATGAACTTTAGAAAGCTCATTCAAATATCACGTTGCCGCTGGTCACTAATAAAGCTACCAGTAAAACATGGACCTTTTTTTCGAAATAAGCATTGCGCAGGAGATCGCTGATACACGATCTCTGGTGTGTGTCTGCATGTCGAGTCGGTTCTTACCGTTTGCGATAATAATAAAGAAATGCTCGAGAATGATAGATTAAACACACAAGTGCATTCACATTGCTTTACACCATCGTAATCCCCAAAGGATATAAACCTTACATTTGGTTTTAACTCCCGAGACCCGATCTTTTTGAACACCATAATTTTGAAACTAGTCTGCCTTGGTACTAATCCGGCTGATAGTCAAGGAGTTGTGGCCTAGTAGTTAGAGTGTAGCCACTTAACATCGCAAGGTTTGAGCACTGACTATGATATAACTTGTGTATGGAAAAATATTGCACCAAAAAACAATGGTTGCGAGAGAAGAGTCTTGTACATCACTTGTCATATGACAAAATGACGTGATTATTCTTGTTATCATATATAAACCGGAACAAGAAGCAAATCTAGTAAACCTTAGTACGTTCGCCACTATTTTTTATGGGGCTTTTTCCGAAACATTTGCATAAACATCGAACCAAGTGATTCCGTCGGCATCTGGTAGATGTTCTTTCTCTGCGGTATGCCAGAGTACTGCGGAATTATTTGCTGCTTTGGACCCTCCTTTTTATTTCTATATGCCTCCACAAGAGTCGGAGCCACACGTCGGTAACAGTCATCAAGCTCCTTCTGTAGGTCAAGATACAATTTCTGCGAAGCAATCGGTGCCTGGAGATTGTATCCTCGAAGCGAGTCGTTCAATGCTCTTATCTTGGTCTTGAAATATTTCATGTTGGCTTCCAGCCAACTGGAAGACCTCAACAAGGAACCAGATGCTTTCATTTCATTGTCCACAAACTTCTGCAACTCGGCATTCCTCTGAGACTCCATGACGTTCAGTTCATCGACCAAGTTCACTGCTCTGGATCTCCAGTTGTCGTCTAGCTGGCGCCGAAACTCTGCAACTTCCGCCTCTACCGACGACTGCTTCTCAATCCACGGAGGGACAGCGTCCTGGCGCTTCATAATACGATTTAAATGGTATTCCGTGCGGTCCACAAAGGCGCTGTTGGATGTAAAGTCGTCTTTGAGCTTGCGGCCTCTCGGAATGTTCTTGAAGTCACCTCTTCTTTGGGCCTCCATAATCTTCTGGTCGGCCAAAGATTTTACCGTATTGTCCACCGTAGCAAACGAGTCGTTAAGAAACATCGACGGCCCGAGTAACCGTTCCTTGTACATTTCTGCCCATCCATCGTCTTCTTTCTTGGCACGTGGGTCGCTGTGCTTTGAGATCCGGTAGTCAAGAGCACCCTCACGAGCATTATGAAGCCTGCTCTTCACACTGGGCTTTCGTTTCTTCACCTTCAGCGGCTTGATAGCATCATTGAGCATCCTGTAAGACGTATCATGTGCACTCTCTTTACCTTGCCAAGGCTTGCTGAGCGCAATCTTCGTCGTCTGTTGGTCGGCATACGTTGGAATCTTGGTGATTGACGTCACAACATACTGGTCAGCCTGCTTGTCCTTGTACTTTGTGGTGACCTGCACCAACTTGTGGTGAATGGATTCGATCGGAAGAGCATCTTTAATCCGGCCTGCATTTGGATCATCGGCTATCGGACGAGCATTTTCGGCCAGCTGCTCAAGCCTCTGCTTCAGGGCACTTTGCTGCAGCCTAGAGCAAGAAGTGTGAAACAATCTAGAGACTGTGAATACCATAGAGAGATAGAGAGCCAGCCGGTTGGTCTGACGTAGTAGTTTAACGTGCTCTACAGAGGAAGGATTACCGGAAACGGAAGCACAGCCGGTGGCACAGCAAAAACCGGTTTGCAGGAGTGGCGCATGGAGCGTGGCGCGTGGCGCGTGGAGAGTAGAGAGTGGGGGTGGCGGTGCCGATAAGAAACGGCACAGCAGACTACTAGCCCTGACTGGCTTCTAGAAACAAGCCCCAACTTGCTTCCTGTAACGTCAACTGGTGCATGTCATCTGCTCCTAATTGCGCTTTTATCTAGGGCTCTCCAACCTTCCAGTGCTTTCTACAGCTCTTATCTGCCTACACATCCGTACACCGACGTGACCAGGGTCATTTCTCCACAAATTTCCTGCACTAACTATCGGCGACAATGACGGCCCTGAATTACTAATGTAGTGCTGTGTAGGAGTAGTCGTTATGCCAGCATGCCGGCCAGCTTCGGAGCTATCGACTAGCCAAATGCCGCCTGGTCCGGGGTCGGGAACCCTATCACCAGGCGGCATGAACGGTAGCTGTCGAGCAGCACCGGGCTACCACGCTCACCCCGTAGCGGTCATCGCTGGCTTTGCTGCATAACCTACCGTGCATCTGACTCAATCGACCAACAGCAACCACGGCTGCTGCAGGCAAGTTAGTTGATAGGCGGCACAGCTTGTTGCCGTGTACAGCTCCACACAGGGTGCCGGGCAGAAGCCCCAGCGCCAGAGCCAAAGCCGGCAGCAGTGTGCTGTTCCGCTGCACCCAATATTGCCTAACGGGGAAACTTCCTCCGGAACCAGCGGTTAGCGCAGCTGCACCCAGGTGTGTACAAACAAGTACAAACCGGCTGCACCGCCCGACCCTCACTTTCATGGGCTGGATGTATGACCAGCTGCACATAGCCACAACGGACCCGGTATAACCCAGCTACAACGCTAAAATGCTACCACCAACTCCATCAATGTGGCCATCCAATTGACTGGTGCAATTTCCCGCCTTCTTCCCCCAGCAACCGCCGTCGCCGACCTGCAATGTTGCGACTTCCGGTTTGAGTGTTTAACTATTTCCCAATTAGTCATATAGCAATTGTCTACTGTCATTCTCTGCTTTCTGCTCGGGCATCGGCTTAGGTAGCCGTTTTTATTTTTGTGTATTTTCCTTGCTCCGCTTTTTTTTTTTTGTTTTTTTTTTTTTTTTGTTTTTAATCATTGTTTTATTTTATCAATTCCAATTGCATTTGCCTTTCTTCTTTCTAGACATCCGGTTTCATTTAACTGAAACACCACAAGGTAAAATTCAATCCAATTGGTCTACTAACTTGAATTAACTACAATGCTTTCGTACGGAGACATATCCATTAGAGGACTCAACTTCTTCTTCCTCATCATAGTGCTTGGCTTGACTGGTTCGCTAGCAGCAACCACCGTCACCCAGCATAACTCACAGGTCAACTTCTGTGTGTTTGCCGCCGCTTGGGGTATTCTTACATCAACATTATATGGCTTGGTTGCATACTTTGTGTCCTTCCTTGCCTCTCCTCTATTCATGGTTGTCTTAGACTTCCTCAACTTTGTGTTTACATTTTCCGGAGCTACCGCCTTGGCCACCGCCATCCGGGTTCACTCCTGCTCCAACAAGTCCTACGTCAAGTCTAACAAGGTCACCCAGGGTTCCAAGGACAGATGCAGAAAGGCCCAGGCCTCTGTTGCTTTCCTCTACTTCTCGGTGTTTACATTTTTGTTTTCCTTGGGCTTGCAAGCATATACCATGTTGCAAAGAGGAATGTTTGGCGGCTCTCCCAAGAGAATTCCAAGAACCGGGGTTCCAACCATGTCCCAAGTTTAGTTTTGTTATACCATTTATATCATTCGTTCGTTAGGTGAGTTGAAAGAAATAATGTTTGTAAGATTTAGGACGCCGCTGTAGTGTTGTAGGCTTGTAGGAGCTATATCTGTGTGCTTCTGTGGTAGCTTTGGTGTCTGGCACTCAATTGGATTTTGGTGAGGTTTGAGACCCTGGGTATTCGTGCAGACAATTGCCGTCGTAGCTGCTTGGGAGAAAATACAATTGCTATCATCTTCTTTGGGATTGCTGTGCTGGAAGAACAACAACTTCACGCAGACTTTGGTTCATGGTTCGTCAAGGAAAAGCTGTGCAGAAACGTCACGGCGGTCCGAAGCACTCAACAAGGGTTATATCGCTTTTCAGTTGAATGTAGCATTCGCAAAAGTCTTTACCACCGACGATGCTCTTCTGAAAGGCTGCCACTCTCCGGTAGCGCATCAATGTGTGCTGAACATGACTTGTGATAAGCTTACATTGACGTTGCGCCGGACTTCAGGGATGTATCCGTGGGTGAACTCCGGTCTCGTTTCGTCAGCTGCCTCCTCCACACCTCATCCACCTACACCACTATAATATACACTTATTTGTACATCACCACCTCTATTTATATCCTCTAGAAGCCATGAAATCTTCTAGTGATTCCCATATGTACTCACTGGTCTGCCTATCCTTGAACCGCTGCTGCCTGTCAATATTGATCACCTCCACATTCCACTGCTTGACGTTCTCGGGGACGATGTCTCCCTGATACTGCACATAGAAACCTTTCACCGACTGGAAGAGAACGTGAGGGTCGGAGGTTTTGTAGTTCTTAAACTGCCACTCCTGGCCAGTCGTGAACACCGCCACCACTCTATCCCAGTGCTCCGGCTTGGTGAAGAACTTTTCGACATTGTTGACCACCAAGAACTTGATCTTCTTGTTGAACTTTCGGGAATCCCTCACCACCTGGACCAGATGGTTGAGGCTGTTTCCAACACCGGAAATGTCGAGCTGGTCATTGCTGACGAACTTTCCCTGCTGGAGAAACTGCTTGACATTTCTCATCGTGATCAACGACGAAGCAGATGGCGACAGGATGATGATCGGGTCCTTTCCCTTGAGCAGGTTGACCAAAGAATGCTCACCAGCAGACGCGTTCTCTATCTTCCTGTACTTACTCCTACTTCCGGCCTTTCCTGCCGCACCACCCCTCTTCCGGGACTCCCGAATGATCTTATACTCACACTCCTTGGCCACGTTGGAAAAGTCCACAAACTTGGCTCCACGTAGTGCTTTGTTGTGATCCACTATCTCTCGCTCATTGGACAACACCGTCTTGAGAAATGGACTCTGCTTCACCTGGTTCTCTTTGTTCTCCTCCTGCTTTTTTTCCTGCTGCTGCTGCTGCTGCTGTTGCTGTTCTTTCTTTCTCTCTGCCTCCACCTTGAGGTGGCTGCATGTATCGGACGATCCGTTCAAGTACGAGATCAACTCCGTTCTCTCTGTGAAATTCACCACAGGCAGCTTCTTGGCCTCGCAGTCGGCAATGTAGTCGGTCGTGGTGGAGTCGTGATGCAACCAGCACTGATACACCGTGCGGAGGTCTCTGCTGACAGATTTACCGGGGTTTTCTTCGTCCTGACTGACGAACTTGGTATCTTCAGCGAGAGAATGCACTGCAGCGTCGATCTTCAACTCGCTGGCCGAATCAATCGAGCTGCCTGCCGGGAGCAACTCCAACTGCTTTCCGGCCTTGATGGCGTTTCTTAATGCTATGACTACGGGCGCTGACATCTTGGTTACTGCAGTTAAAAGACCACAGAGTTTCACTGGTCAAAGTGCAAGATGAGTAGAGTGGACTGAAATTTTTCACCGCGCAAGTTGATGCTGCTGCAGGAGGTTTTTGGTGTAGAGAGTGAGTGTAGTGGTGGGGAGAAAGCTGAAGGGACGAAGAAGAGACAGAAAACAAAGGGTTGCCACTAGGGAATACGGCAGAAATTACGTTTGCCGGAATTATTGCCGCTGTGTATGGCGCTAGAATTGCTTGGCAATGGAGGAGGAGAAGAATGGAGGATGCAGGATGAGCACAGCTGCCAGTTCTGCGCGCTTAGTGAAGCACAGGAGAAGAGATAGAATATAGTAGAATAAACTTTGCTGACGATGATGCGGGCAGTTTGAGAGAATTGAATGGCTACCACCATGAGCCCAGGTTTGGAAATGAAGGACACCAAAGAAACCAGCAGATTGTGGCACTAATTTGCCTGTAATTCTGGGTAGCCGCTGCTTCACGGTCCAAATAGGAACAAATGCTGCGGACACGAGGCAAGCAGAGTAGTAGTCAAAAAGTGTAAAAAAAAACCTTCGGAAGTAGTATCGCAGCCGTTTCCTACTTGTACAATAAAAGAATGGTCCGAAGTCATAGGTGCCGAATGTAGCTGCACCTCTGGCAGGATTCTTAGCCTCGAACCTAGTGGTATGCTGTGCTATGCTGTGCTGTACTGTGCTGTGCTGTGCTGTGCTGTACTGTGCTGTGCTGTGCTGTGCTGTGCTGTATGCCGAGTACAGGCTCTTGGTCAAAACTACCCGGCTGACTATAATATATCATCTACTGGTAGATTACTTGACTACAGCAAATCCCCTGAGGTATGCCAAGTGCTGGCAAAGGTCACAGGGCCGGCACCTCACGCTGAAGTACTTGGATGCCACCATCATTTTGCTACCGCGATCGAGCAACTTTTAGACTCTGACTACTGCTTGCTACCACCAGTGCATGTCCAAGTGAACTACTCTGTTACTGACTGCTACTTTGTCTATTTTGATACTTTGCTTCCGGGCCACCACTCTATCTACACCCTCATCAATGTTGTTTCTTTTCCTGCTCACTATCGCATGATTGGTGTTCGTCATCGCCATCTACCCCATCATCATCATCCTCTTCTTCTTTGTCTTTACCTTCTCTATGTCTCTTTTTCTCATTCGCCACAACTATACCTCCTCTTTCTACTACCCCTTCTCTTCCTACTACACTTTCTCCACCTCCATCTTCATCCTGTCACTCGCCACACTTCCCCACCTTCGCAATGCGCCACAACAGCCACTCTTTTTTCGCTTCCTTATCAGTTGCCTATTTTCCCTAATCATTTTCTTCCCTTTTTTTACAACTTCTTTTTTTCCTTGTCTCCTCATGTCCGACATAGGAGATCCTCCCAAGCACACCTTTCTTTCCCGCGTATTTGGACTTAACTCAACGTTGAACTCCGATGCACCTAGCGCCAGAAAACCCTTGCTCACAGACGATAACAGCAATATCCAGTTGAGTCTTCACAACCTAGACGACAACTACGAAGATGACGACACAAATTCGCCTCCCGATTCATACCACGGCTCCAACTTTAGCCCAATTCATCTTGTGGGAAGTCGGGACTCCCAGGACAGTCAGCTACTACTAAATCGCCCTGCACTTCGAAATTCACACTCCCAAGGTGCTCCTGCGTCTCTGGCTTCTTCTTCTTCATCTTCTTCGAACGCATCCGATGACGACAGCCGCAACTCCGATATCAATATACGGCTGCAGAAGCAGGCGCTTCGGACTCAGTTGCAGTCAGAATTCCAGGATGACAGCTACGACGACAACGGCAACGACAACGGTGACGGCAACCGTCACGGGCACGATGGTGACAATGGCAATGACAATGAAAATGACAACGACGTAGACTTTGTTCCCGAGAGCCTTCTCCTGGAGAATCATCAGTACCAGCATGCGGCACCCCAGCGCTCCACTCTTACGGATGTCCTCCAGCAGACGGAGAAAAGCGTTTCCCAGTTTGCCAACCGTACTATCACCACCATCAGGGAGCGAGCATCCCACCAGGTTCCACCCCATTATTATTCTGGAAGAGTTACAATGCTCAGTCCCACCGAAAAGGCGCTCTGGGTTTGGTCAAATGTGAGCAACCTAGACATATTCCTGCTGGACGTGTACAATTACTACATCGGAAATGGTCTTCAGTGCATCTTTCTTCAGAAAATGTCTGACATCTTGATCATAGTGTTTGTAATATGGCTGTCCAGTTTCATGGGAAATTGTATAGACTACAGTAAGCTAATGACTGCAACCTCTTTTAGCCAGGTCAGAGTCGATCAGTGTTACTCAAAAATTTCTTTTGGACAGAAGTTCTTTTATTGCGTTCTCTTTGTGATTCTTGCACTCCGGATCAAAAATTTCTATCATGAGTATCAGGACTTGAAGGAAATCAAATTATTTTACAATAATCTCTTGGGAATCAGTGACTCCGAGCTTCAGACAATAAGCTGGCCCGCAATAGTTAAAAAGATCATGATTCTTAAAGACCAGAATACCAACGCTATGGCCTCCGACAATGCATTCTTTGTCCGTCAGGAGAAGGCCAAAAGCCGTTTAAATGCTCATGATATCGCCAACAGACTTATGCGCAAAGACAATTATATGATCGCTATGTTCAACAAAAAGATCTTAAACCAGTCCTTGAAGATCCCATTCTTCAACACCTACTTCCTTACCAAAACTCTCGAGTGGAATCTCAAACTTTGCATCTTCGACTATCTCTTCAATGAGGAAGGTAGGCTCAAGCAGTCTGTTCTTAGTGAACATAGTAGACTTTCCCTTTCGATTGGGTTGAAAAAACGCTTCAAGCTAGCCGGTTTATTGAGTATCCTGCTTTCTCCCTTTTTGGTCATTTACTTTATTCTTTATTTCTTTTTGAGGTTCTTCTATGAATTTCGGACGGACCCCGCATTGATGAGTTCTAGAGAATATTCCTCCTACGCAAGATGGAAGCTTAGAGAATTCAATGAATTACCCCATATTTTCGATAGAAGGTTGAAATTATCGATTGAGGGTGCAAATGATTACCTAAACCAATTTCCTAAGGAGAAGATAAATATCATCTTGAAATTTGTCACCTTCATCACCGGTTCTTTGGTTGCGGTTCTTGCTCTTCTAACAATATTTGGCCATGAAAACTTCCTTAATTTTGAGTTAACTCAGGGAAGAACAGTACTTTTCTATATGTCTGCATTTGGTGCCATTTTTACTATCTGCAAAGGTTCCATTTCCGATGACAACGTGGTATTTGACCCCGAAGCATCTTTGAGGTACGTTGCTCAGTTTACACATTACCTGCCAGGCTCATGGGAGGGCAAATACCACACCGAGGAGGTAAGGAATGAGTTTTGCAAACTATTCAATTTGAAACTCGTTTTAGTTCTGGAGGAACTTGCAAGTCTCATCGTTCTTCCCTACTTGCTTTACTTCTCCCTTCCAAAAGTGTCGGATCGAATTATTGATTTCTTCAGAGAATTTACTGTTCACGTCGATGGATTAGGCTACGTTTGCAGTTTTGCTATGTTCAACTTCGATACCAATGGAAACAGGTATAAACCTCAGAAATTAGGATTAGGCAAGCCAAACGAATTTAAGAATAATTATTACGCTTCGAGCGATGATAAAATGGTGAAATCCTATATGTATTTTCTTGAAAGTTATGGCAACGAACCAGCAAAGCGGAATCACAAAGAGTTATTGAAGTCCACAGTGCTAGGTAATGCGTATAACAAAGGTTCTATATATAACAGAGCCACCACCGCAATTCAAAATAAACCTGAAAAGGGTGCCATACATTTCAGGGGCAGAAAGCCCGAAGAAGAATTGGTAGAAGAAACGACAGCTGGTTTGTCAACTGATACCAAGAACTACTTGAAAGGCTTAAGCGACAGTATGCTTCTGGGTGGTTCCTATCAACTTAAAGCTCCAACTAATGAAGAGGAAGAAGAATCCGATGACGGTGGCGGAGTCATGGGTCTATTAAATCAAATTTATAAGGCGAAAGGGCGCGCATAAGATGTCATATAGATAACATTGAATCAAGTGTAACGTTAAAACGTAACTATTCGATGGATATGGTTACTATACAAACTGAATTGATCAAACTTTGATTACGTATCATATCCAATATTGAGGCATTAAATATCTTCTCTTACAATTCCAACAAATTTTCGATGTATAATACAAATTATTATTACTATTTATGACAATTCTAATGCAAAACCTATTACAACTATATTTAACGTCTGGCCTTTCTCTTCTCTCTCTCGTATTCGTTCTTTTCCGCACCTTCTTCTGTTTGTATACTGTTGATGATTCTTGACATCTTTGCATGATACTTCTCGTATTCTTTCTTCTTTCTGCTGATCTGTTCTCTTGCTTCGAACTGGGTGTCTCTTCTGATTTCTTTGAGAGCCTGCTTCTTTTCCTCCTTGATCTGGTGGTGTAATTTCGAAAGCTCCTGTCTGGCAAGGTCTGTGTCGTACGACTTTTTCTCTGGGTTGAAATTCTCCTCGAACTTAGGAGCGTAAGATGCAATAGGAATTGGCTTGAAGGTCTGTAATTTAAGAGGAGTACGCTCTTTCATCTTAAGTTTGGACATCTTTTCCAATTTTGATAATAATAATGGAATCAACGGATTTTCTGCGTAGTACTGGACGGCATGTTTAAGAAGCACAATAAATGGTTTTGTAATCTCTATAAATGATTCGTACTCATTGAAAATCCGTGATGTGTAGTTATCGAGACTAACGAAAGCTTTGAGTAGAAACCTCGAAAGAATCTCCTGAGTTGGGGAGTTGTTTAACAATGACATACTAAGTGGAACATATGATTCTGGAAGCTGCGTCTTTGAATTTAGAGTAAACGTTGTTGATTTTGGCCGCCTGACAACAGTAGCAAGGTGCTCCCAATTCTGAATCTTATCCGGCTCCGGAATCAAGGTCAAAATTGAACGCTCCAAAAAGTTGATAGCCTCAGGAACAATTCTCTGGGAGACCGTCTGGTAACGAAGAAGGAGATCTGTTAAGTAGATGCCAGAAAATAGCTGTCTATAGTTATGAGTAATCTTCATCATCTCTAGCAGTTCTCCCATGATAATCATGGCGGGAACAGTAATTGGATGGTACATATCTGAAGCTGAGAAGGTTCTGCCAATGATAGTGAGGAGCAAAAGATCCGATAATTTGGGAAGCTTCTGGTCTTTCGATTCGCCGCTATCCTTCTCCCTTATTCGAGTTTGGAGATTTCTAATATCAGTCCTAAATTCGTTAAACATGTTTTCCGGGTACTTTTCGGCCAAATCCCGAATCCATCTACCTAGAAACTCGATCTCAGACTTCGTATCTGCAGTAATCTCTTGATCTGCAAGATAAAAGACGTATCGGATCAAAACAGTAGAGAAGATGCCAATTTTTTCCTTGTTTCCAGCTGCTAGCTTGGGCTGGTATTTAGTAAATATTCCCTTGATGACTGCAATGGTATTATCGTAGTCCTTACCTTGCACCAAAAGTATAAACTGCTCCAAGGAGGAAGGACATGTGACATTTTCTGTCTCAAAGTTGATGACCTTATTTCCAATTTTGACCGATATCTGTTGACCAAGCTGTTCGGGCTCCTCCTCACTTTCACTTGATTCCTGTTGGCTGTTCTCCTCTTCTTCCTCGTTTTCCCAGAAGTCATCCAATTCTTCTACACCTTTCGCTATTCCTTCCATTCTCCTTGCTCTCTGTTCCTCCAACTTGGCCAGGTTCTCTTCCTTTTCTCTTTGGATTTCTTCTGCAGACTTGGTCCTAGTAGCAGGTGCTGCTCTTCTGTCCAATGCGACGGTTTTCACCTTCACATCGTAGTCTATGTCTTCTTGAGACCTCTCGGCAGCAGGCTTGCTTCCCTTGACATCTCGGAGTGAGGTCATGACGTCGTCAAACTGGTCATCCAACTGGCCCACCGTCTGTTGAATCTCTTCGTTCTTTTTCTGTCTCTGGTGTTTGTAGAACTTCGATTTGGCAATCACCTCCTTCATCACTTCAGCTTTGGTTTTCTTCCGGGGTGGCTCCGAATCCTCTGCAGAAACTTGCTGCTGCTGCTGCTGCTGCTTCTTCTTCTTCTGGAAAAAGTCACCTTCGTCGTCTGCTTCTCCGTCGGCCTCATGATCAAACGATAAAGACTGGCCATAATGCGTCAAGCTATTGATGTCATCGTCACTATCTTCCAAGTTGTAAATCGACCGCTTTTTCGACTCCGCCATCTTCTCTCGGGCAAACCGTTCAAGCATCTTTTCCTCGTTGCTGAGTCCCGACTTCTCTCCAAAACGGCGATCGATCAGTCCACCAACTTTATTTTTGCGAGCCATCTTCATTTTCCATTCTGCTCTTCTATTTTCCTCGCCAATTTGCTTGGTGATTCCTGGCTTTCCAACTGTTCTTTTCTTAGCCACAGCATCTGCCCGCTTCACCCGATCCACCTTGACATCGAATGGATTGAATTCTTCTCTAATCTCACTAAGCAGCTGCTGCTGGTGCTCTCTCTTCCTTGCATCGACAACTCTGTTGAGTTTCTTCTTGCCGTGAGCCTTGCGTTTGAAGTTTCCTGTCAGTCCAGCGTTCTTTAACGAAGCTTTAAGCTTCTTGAGCTGAGATCCGGCCATATTTGCAGGTTCAAGTAATGAAATATGTATAATATTCGGAGTAAAATTTTTCAGTGCGCCGCATCTCGCTTCTAGTGTAAATTGGGTGATAGTAAGTTTTCATAGTAAAAACATGAGTAGTAGTCGTGGAGATACCAGAAACACTTGATGGTTGTGATCTATGATATCCGATTTTACTTGGGTATGGTAGGAAGATAGCTATGATGGATGGACAACTTGCATGGACCATTTGGTGGCAGATGCTGTTGGAGAAAATACTTTCGGCGCTTAGCAAAATTGGCGTGTATAGGAAAGAACTGGAGGGTGGAGTGGATTTGGTTTGAATTTAGATGAAGAAAGCTGCAGAGTGGCTACGGGTGTTATCTGATTTAGTTCCTCATTTCCTTGGTTATACGGAGAGGTTTGCAGTGAAGGATAAAAGAACTGAGATGCAGGCTCGCTGGAGACCAAGCGGCACCAGCAGAAGTGTGAAGAGTTACTAACAATATTTGGATCTCTGCTCAAGCTATGAATTAAAAGGCATACTTCAAGCAACATACAGAAGGACAGTACTATTTGCTGGGCTGCTGTGTTGCTCGTTAAGAATAAGCGTATTTTTATCGTGTAAATGCATGGGTCACCAACTGCGCCCTTGTTCTGTTGGTGTTATATTGATTTAGAAAGGACTGCACGGAGTTGTTCCTTAAATTTATTCCTTTCAGTAAGATTTGCATTCAACAATCACTACACTTGCTAACAGCGACTTGTCGTGGAGCCAGGACTGTACCTCACACTTGTTGAAATTTGTCATGGATAATTCTTCCTGCACCAATGTAAATTATTCACAAATGTTCGCCGCCAAATGTATTAGTATGCAACTCTACAAGCGAAAAATCCCTTGATGTTACCATTACCAGAGTCTGACCAGAGTCTGCAGATTAAACGGAAATTTCCATTGGACAACCGGAACACTGTATGCAAAAAGTTACCAAAAAAAAAGTCAAGACCACCTGATAGCCGCCAGTACAATACTATCAAAACTTCAACAACGTACTGGTTCAACTTACTCTCTCTTCTATCACATGTAGAAAAATTCCAGCGAAAAATAGAAAATATAAGCAAAGTAAATGTTTCTATTGATTTTCCCCACAGCAATATTGTTTTCTCAATAGCATTCATTCCAGTTCCTGCCGATGATTATTTGCTATTCCTGCCTCACCTCACCGTCTCTGTCGCAGAGACCTTTCACCAAGGCAGTGCATTTGAAATTTCAGGTTTTCCATGCTTTCGATTCTCCTGTACACTCTCCTTTATTTGCTTTTGACTCTTTTGTTTATACAGTTATAATGAGTAGAAGAATTGTTGTGACAGGTCTGGGGCTGGTGACGCCGCTGGGAGTGGATGTCAAGCGGTCCTGGACAAATCTTATCAATTCGAAATCTGGTCTTGTTTCCACCACTCAGATCGAGAATTCCAAGGCTTTTGAGTCCGTTCCGTCGAAAGTTGTAGGCTATGTTCCACGAGGACCGATGAAAGATGGATGTTGGAACTCCTCGGAACATTTTGATCGTAGAGAGATTCACAGGCTCTCACAATTCATTCAATATGCCATTGTGGCCAGTAAGGAAGCATTACATGACGCTAAATGGACTCCCGAGGATGCCGAGTCAAGAAGCAGGACAGGAGTGTGCATTGGATCTGGCGTTGGGTCATTCGAGGACATCTATAGTAACTGCATTGGGTTTCATGAGCATCAATACCGCAAAATCCAGCCCCTATTTGTGCCAAAAATTTTGACCAATATGGCTGCTGGGAACGTTTCAATTCGATTTGGCTTTACAGGCCCAAACCATGCTGTGGCCACTGCATGTGCCACAGGTGCTCACTCAATTGGTGACGCTGCCAGATTTATTAAAGACGATTATGCCGACGTGATGGTAGCGGGAGCCTCAGAGTCTGTAATTCATCCTGTGGCATTAGGAGGGTTTGCTCGGGCCAGATCGGTGGTTACAAGATTCAATGATGACCCGGTCAAGGCATCGAGACCTTTTGACCGGGATCGAGCCGGTTTTGTTCTTGGAGAAGGTGCTGGAATTGTTATCTTAGAGGAATTGCAGCATGCAAAGGCTCGTGGTGCCAAAATATACGGAGAAATTAGCGGCTACGGGCTCAGTGGTGATGCAACACATATAACGGCACCTTCTCCAGATGGTGATGGTGCTTACAAAGCCATGAAGTGTGCAGTTGAACGAGCTGACTTGCATCCGGGAGACATCGGCTACATCAATGCACATGCCACTTCCACTGTGCTCGGTGACCGTGCCGAGAATATGGCTATACAGCGTCTTTTCGGTCAAGAGAGTCCGGACTTGGCTGTCAGTTCGACAAAGGGAGCCATAGGACACTTACTTGGGGCAGCAGGTGCTGTAGAGGCAATTTTCACTCTTCTAGCTTTAAAATATCAGGTTCTCCCCCCAACACTTAACTGTGACAATCCAGGTGAACATGAGGAGGATAATAAGCAAGACTTTAGGTTCAATTATGTTCCAAATGTGGCCCAAGAGGCTGGAAACATAGACCATGCACTGACAAACAGCTTTGGTTTTGGAGGAACTAACGCTTCTCTTTGCTTAAGTCGATGGAAGGGAGAATAAACGACGACTACTACTACTACTACTACTGCAAGATGGTCAAGCCAATGAAGAGTGTCTCCATGCTTTCTTCTATGCAGTGAACAATAATTATTCAGAACTGAGAAGCAGCAACAACGACAGTTTATAGAGTTAATTTTATGAGTAAATGATTCTTAATTATACATCAAAAAAGTGAATGTTTCAAAACATCATGTATCTGCCTCTGCTTAGAACACGAATGGTAGTAATCTGCTGTAGTTCTTGGGCACAGTGAACTTATGCGTATAAAAGTTATATGTCTGGTCGGCAGATACCACCAGATTGACAACCACCCAAGAGAAAATTATAATTGAACTTCTGCAGGGAAAGAGAAGCATGTAGCAAAAGTATATGACGATTTCATCAAGGTAGTGAGGACAGCTGACATTCTGGAAAAACCCTTCTGACGGTAGAGAGTATTTTACCAAGCGAGAAAGATACGTATGGTTTTCAAGCTGGTTAAATGAAGCAGCAAGAAATATAGCTAGTATAAGAATCGGTGATATCAATGGGTAAATTTGAGGGTGGAGCAGTGGTTGAAGATTAACATTTGTATAGAAGAAAAGACCTGCCAGGTAGTGAAATATGTGGATTCTGGCATTAGGGGAGAACTTAGAGATGAACAAACATTCGAAGAGACGCCTGGAGCTTTGGATAAGATTAAGAATAAGTGGAAATTTATTTAAAGAACAAGAGAGAAGCAACAACGAAAGTATTGAATCGACAATGTAGAAGTGAGTGAAGAACGATTTCCTAACATATACACGGAATATGGATGTGGACACATTTTTGGGAAGAGTCTTGCCGTATTTTAGGAGAAAATTCAATCCAGGAAGTACATAAGCAACTAATACAGAAACTGTGCCGAGAGATAGGCACAGATCGCAGATCAGGGAGTAATTTATCATCATAAATGCATGGAAGATGAAGGTGAAGAAACTGCACAGCCCAGATAGCTGAAAAGCACAGCCGAGGAGACAGCACAGCCTGAGGTGGGTATATGAATGAGCTGTTAACGGCTTCTGAATGGACATTTAGAGACGATATTTGCTATGTTTGTACAAAAATTACGGATGATGAAGGTTGAGCATCTAGAAAATTTATCCGAGGTTTGTGGGTGGTATGATGGGGAGTGTAACTTTGAACATCAATGCTTTTGGGAGCAGATTGTGACACAGAGTGGTAATTATAGGTTCTGTTTCTTTCAGAGCATGCCATTGGCTTTCAGAGGAAGAAACCGAGAGACAAGAAAATTATTTCAGTAGCATATTTTGCTGCTTAATGCTAGAAGTGTCGGGGTATCTAATCTTGCCTGAAAACTGCAGTATCAGCTACGCAACAAGCTACGCACGAAGCTACGCACCAGGAACAAGTAGCATCATAACGCCGCAAGCAGGCGTATACCAGAAGTCACAACCTCCAATGCTGGATGCATTTCAGCACGCATCAACTCCACCATTTGGAGTTGCCTGCCTTAGGTCCAAATGCCAACGGTCTCTGTGTCTTGGAATTCGACAAAATCTAGCATCACCTGTGGTTTCTGCCTTACACCACAACATCACCCGTGGACTCTTCTTCACCCAACTTCGGCCACATGCCATGACTTAAGCAGCACTTTTTTTTCTACTTTACGTCAGCTGCTTTCACCGATGCTGCTTTCCCCACTTTCTGCCGACTTCACTGCTCTCTTCTTCCTCCAATTTTCTTCTGTTGCTCACACACAATTCTTCGGCGCTAATCCTTATGCTTCTCCGTTCTCCAGCCATGCGTTCACTCTCTGTCTTCGATATCCGGCTTGTTATCATTCTCAACCTCATCTTCGTTTTCTTTGATTTTACCTACCTGTTTTAATTCTTTTGTGTAACTCTACCAACCGTTTTCTCTGCCAATTTTTTTCCCCCAATTGCTTCTCTTCATCACTTCACCACCTCCACCGCTTCGCACTTTCCACTGCGCTCTCCCTGCAACTACTTGACACACAAAATTTCCAAATGCGAATTCTCTCTAACTTGCCTTTTCTGTCTTCACTTGCTTTCTTCTGTTTTCTTCTGCCGTCATCCATGATTTCTCTAATCCCCATCTACTACTTGGTGGTGGCCTTGCTCTCCTACTTCTTGGTGTCCCAGCAGTACCCGCAGCTTGGTCAGCAGATTTGTAAGTGCTTTTTTCGGCGTTTGTTGCTACTTTAACCTGGCATAAAATCGACGTACTAACTTCGGCCAGACCAAACCATTGAACCCGTCAGGGAGCGCATTCCAGAGCTCAAACAAGAAATCAGCTCCTGGTTTGAATCTTCGCAGTTGCCTGTGGAACCAGAGCAACCAACCTACCACGTCGACATTCCCTATGTGTCGGATTTTTTCCACTATGTATCGCCTTACTACCACCTGTACGTTCAACCTTACGTTGCTCAACTGGACCAGCTTGCCAATCCATACCGTGAAAGGCTAGTTGACTTCATCAGTCACCACATTGCCCTTGCCTGGTCGTTCGTGTGCAGCAATTATGCACAGTACGTGGCTCCTCATGTTTTGTGCCTCAAGCAGAAAGCCTCTCCGTACATTGACCTACTAGTCGAAAGCTACAAGCGGTATTATCAGACTTTCTGTGACTACTGCTCTGAATCCGAAACGTGCTCGGAGCTTAGATCAAAGGTCTCCGTGAACACCGTCTTCCTCTCCGCCGTTATCATCATCCTGTTACCTACCCTTATCTCACTATTAAAATACGTCGTCAAGGACGTATATGAGTTGAATAGCAGCGTCAACTCAATGTACCCGGTCTCATCAACTGATGAGACCGGGAGTTGCGGGAGGTGTCGCACAAACTGCCAACAAAGAGTCCAAAAAGGAACTCAAGAAGGAACACAAGAAGGAACACAAGACGGAGCACAAGCCATCCAAGCAGTCCAAGAAGTCGAGGAGGCACAAGAATTAGGAATAATAGCTAAAAAAAAACTCGGTTCGGCGTTTCAGATGGGGAGTGGTTTTCCAGCGCCACTACAACAACAACAACACAAGTTACATTCACCCCCACCGTTGGCCGTGCCAGAAATGTCAAGATCAGATTCGCCAACTCCACCTTCCGGGTCAGAGACATCACCAATCAGTGACTTGGATCACGAGAGCGAACTTATTGCGAGTTCAAACCTAAAGTCCAGCCAACTGGTATCTGAAACCGATATCCTTTCTTCCAACGTTGATCCGAGTTCTATGCGTTATAAAACAACCAGTAGTTTGAAACCTCCGCTCAGCCCAGATTTTTCATTGACTTCTTCTTTAAGTAGAAGAAGTAGCCGATTATCGAATCAAAGCGTTTCGGTAGAACCTCCGTTTAAGCCATCCATTCCCACAACTACGATCTCCACAGAAAATGCCCACACTCACGGCAAGAATTTAGCAGCTAAGGATATCCTAGCTACCATCCACTACTTGACAGAATTAAAAAATGGATGCTCTCCGAGAAGCAAGGGTCATAATGATTACCCATCGGTAAAGGAGATCAGCCGAAGGAATTCGTTAAATTGAACCACCGTATGTTCGGTAAGCTCTACTGTGTATTGTTTCAAATGTATAATAGTATATTATCCCTAATTTTTAAACAGACGGTAGCCTTGTAAGATATATTTATGATTTTAAATACTTAAAAAGAAAAACCAAAAGCAGGGCGGTGCAGCAACTAAAAATAGGTTTGAATTGTTAATATCGCGTTGACACTTTTTCTATTTCGTTTCTTTCTCACATTCTTTTCCCTATAATGTCTAACGAAAAACCGCCTGCATACCAGCTGCAACCTCAACCACAGCCACAGCCACAGCCACAGCAGCAACAGGAACAACAACCAAAGCAGGGTAAAGCAAAAAAAGCAGGTAATTTGCTGAAAAGAATATTTGACGCAATTGTCTTCGGATTTGGCTTTAGTATCGGTGGTAAAATAGCTTCGGCTATGTGTTGATGTAATTTCCATATGTATTCCATATACGTTGAATCGTCAATGTTTTATAATCCGTAGCAGTGAACTCCATCAAGTCGTTCAAATCCCTCAACCATGATGCTTTCATGTATATTGGAAGGATGACCAATCCCTGCTTACGCAAGTTGGTCATTTCAATGTACATGAGACCATCATTGTAGTAATCCTGTACCTTATTACCAGCTGCCTGGATGCCAATCAATCGTTCCATATTGTTAAGAGACTTGATCAAGCTGATTTGATGGGTTCTTGTAAACTTGATAAAATAGCCATTACGAAGGTAAATTCTCAAGCTCTTAATTGCATACCACACCGCCAATAGAGCTGGAGATGCGGCAACCAAACCAAATACGAGTTCCTGAGATTTCAAGATCTGGTCAATGCCTGACATGGCTAAGTTTCCGTCAACCTTGATCTTCTGGATCTGTATGAGAATATTTCTCACCATTTTACCGTTAACAATAGACTTGAATGGCTTTTTTAGATCATTTTCGTAGCTTTTCATAATCATTTCAAGATCACCATGCCTGACATTATCTCTTATTTTGTTCAGGTCATCAACTGGTATTCTAGTATCCGAAACATAGTCCACCACCATTCTTTCCAAGGAATCTAGATCGGTGCTTACTGATTTCTGTGACATAATGGCAATTCTAGAGTTTTCGTCGTGTCGAATCGTTCTCACAATGTTGTTGAGCGGTTGGACAATCCAATTCCGCCAGAACCCAACACAAGTATCAAATATATTCAATTTCACCCATGCGACGATCTGCTCCCTATTGTTGATGGCATCGTAAACAAATCTAGGGCCATAGATGATAGAAAATACCGCAAGAATCCAATACTTGGTTAAATTGGAAGGCTGGTTGTTGGCAGCAATGACCTTTCTCGTAGATTTCTTGAACTGCGGAAGAAAATCAGTGTATATTGAAAGTAAAACATCAACATTCTCATCATGAGCAGCTTCATGTCCAGTTATTTCCATGATGTGTTGCAATGATCTGCATACATCAGCGGCACCATTCTCTTCAAATGTTGGAAGATTATCGATGAGCTGACCCATGAACTCGATATTTCTGGTCTGAATTCCGAGAATGACCTTACGCTGCCTTTTAATCTGTGAAATACTGTAGTAGAATGGAAAGCCAATAGTCGAATGAAGAAATGTTTTTGCAACAGAAGACTTTCTTGCAAGGAGAAAGGTTGAGCCAGGAGACTTCATAAAACTGCGAACGTTGTTGACTATCAAGGAAATAGTGGTACGCATATACTTGATTGCCTTCTCAAGGGTGGAAGGTGCGTCAAGGGTCATCGACAATAGTTGTTCGTTTAACAACTTCACTACCTGCACCAAGTTCTTGGGCAATGTCTGAAATGTGTAAACTACAGTATTTGTCTTTGAACCTATGACGGTATCAAAGTAATCAATATCATCAGCTAATGAAAGCGTCGAGTTTAGCAAGAATCGACCAGTGAGTACCATGGCAACGACGGTTGAGTAGAACACAACGAAGTTGGCCAATCGGCTAAGGTCCTCATTAGCTTTCACTTGAGTTGACTCCTTTATAGCTTTGAGACCGCCAACCATCACCGCTGCCGTGGATGGGGTGATAAACTTGGTAGGATCCACAAATGTGGTCATCGTCTGAGATCCTGGCTTGTGAAATAGCTCTCGACGTTTATTGTAGCTGTCAAAAAACGGTTTCAAGCATGTATAGATCTTTTTGAATGAATCTTGAATCGGAGACTCGTTGCCGGCCTTTTCAAGGTTTGACAACGCCACCAAGCACCTATCATTGAGTTGCTCGAGGTCTCCAAACTTATCGATCAGGGACATTGTTTGAACAGGTTAGAATCAACCTTTTGACCAAGCTTGCTACAGAAGATGAAGAATCGGAGATAGTTGCTGTCGGCCGAGATCTGAAAAAATTGAGATCTGAAAAATTTACCAGAGAGAGAGTGTGGGGTAGAGTTCGGTGCAGTTCCAGCTATATATAATCCGATAGGTGAAACCAGAAGAAGAAAACCAACAGGTGCTATTTTGTGAATGGCTGGACTGTATCATGTCTAGAATAGTATAGGCAAAAGTATTTACAAGAAGATGGAATATCCTTTTTGGAGAGGCTTGCTTGCTTGCTGAGGTGTTCTTACTGATAATATCAGCTTCTGCGGCTGTGGGTAGCTACCAGAGCACACCTAAACATGTATTTGAATTAATTGATGTGTATAATACGTGGCGAGTGTTTGACAGTGAAAGTATTGAAACCAGAACTAGCTTCGGTGAAGCTGTGACTTGTGAAGAAGTTGAGAGCTGGTGCAGCTGATTTGCAGAGATGAAGAGGTTGCTGCCATTTCCAGATTTTTCTGTGCCCAGGGTTATCAGAAAGTTGGAATTTGTCGGTTGATCTGGAGTGGTGGAGTAAGTTCAGAGCATACAGCTTCCTGAATTCTGCAGTTCTGTATGAGTGAATTTATTCTGGGAATTTTAAGGATAACTGTGTGCAAGGACTCGGAGTAGACATGCTGCAAGAGTATGTCCCAAGAAATAATCCAAAAGTTGGTTGGTGACACTGGCTCCGACATTGCTACCATGCAGCAGAGAGGAGTAAACAGAAACGGCAGGTAAAGATTTGGCAATTAGCAGGGCAAGAAGTTACAAATATACTGATAGATGATTGTTACAGGGCATTTTCTGTCTGCCTCGAGACCTACCTGCTAATGGTCCAAAGCTAAGCATCTAGTGTCTAGGGTAGGCAAAGAGGTGACTGGGTTGTGGCCGAGTTTGAGTACGAGAGTTAGCTGTGACAGCCAGGAGGCAATACATCGTTGTGAATGCGATGATGACTGCTACACTTGCACGCCAGACTTGCACGCCAGACTTGCATGCTACACTTGCATGCTACACTTACCCTGGCGCTGCCACCACGACTATTCCTCCCTCCAGCGTTAGCACTACATGCCCTGTCACTTGCACGATCATGATGACAAGCATCACCATAAACACGACCACCGCCACGCCTGCTCGCCAATGCCACTGCTCTTCTTTCTTCTGTACTGTTCCTGTTCAGGCTTCTACTCGCTCTCACTTGTGACTTTCTTGCTTTTCACCTGTGGCTTTCTCACTTATCGCTTTCTCGCTTGGCACTTGACATCCTTCACCTTCACCTTCACCTTCACCTTCACCTTCACCTTCACCTTCACCTTCACCTTCACCTTCACCTTCACCTTCACCTTACTCCTTATCTTCTGCTACGTACTCCTACCCAGACATATTCTTTGACTCCCTTTATTTAACATCTTACGAACTGCTACTATTATTTTTCCTTCCTTTTTCCCCCATTTTCCCCCTCTTTCTCCATCTCTACGTCTTCCGCTGCACGTGCATCCGTGTCTTGCGAGCAACTTTTTTATCTCGCACTCTCTTCCTTGTACACAGATCTTTTTTCCGATCTTTCACTTCCTCCTGTTCCTTCACCTTTGTTTATACGTTTTTCTTTTCTCTTCTTCACACCAAATACTATTCTGCTGCTTCATCATCTTCGCCATTTGCCATTCGTTCTGTCTGCTCTAATTCTGATTGCAGTCGTTGCTCCATTTGTTACATTGCTCCATTGCTCCATTGCTCCATCATCCAGTAACCTCCACCACCTGACCTGCCGTTTCTCCCTCTCCCAAAATTCCCCTTCCATTCTTGCACCTGCCTTCCTCTTCTGAAGCCAGCCACTACATCGAGCTAGAGGACCTTTCTCAACACAGCCAACATACACCACTTGCAGATAACAAGAGACCCGTTGCTAGCCGCCGTGTCTGCCGCAAGATGAAGTTCTCACACTCTCTACAGTTCAACGCCGTTCCCGAATGGTCGTCGAAATACATCAACTACTCCGGGCTCAAGAAGCTCATCTACTCGCTCCAGAAGCAGTACACCGAGAGCTTGAGCGCCGCCTTTGAATCTGGCGGCATTGCCTTCGATGCAACGTCGTCCGATGCATCGTCCGGTCCCATCGCCGTGTTCACCGACGCTCTAGATAAGGAGCTCAGCAAAATAGACAACTTCTACAAGCTCAAGGAGCACGAGTTGTTCCAGCAGTACGATGCCCTTCTAGAGGAGTTTGATGACTTCGAGCGTAGCTACCCAGAATTCGCCGCTGACATGCCACAGAGGAGGAAACTACGTATCTTGCTGTCTTCAATTGACAGCAAAACTGCATACCACGATCTGCCAGCCAGCTCTGACTCTACTTCGCCTTTGTCTTCATCCAGGCCAGAAATTCCTCGTCCTACTTCACCAACACTCGACTCCGTGGCCGCCTCGGCCTCCCATTCCACAACTGTTTCCACCATTGCCGCAGCCAAGGACGCTCTCGTCGATGACCTGCTTTCTCAGGACGCTTTTTGCCACTCGTCTGCTGACGTGGCTGCCCCTGTGAATGAGGCAGAGACTCTCCGGATCACCAGAAAGAAGTCGCTTCCCACGTTGTTTGATGACGACGACTTCAAGTTGACTTTCCTGGAGGCCCTTAAAATGGAAAAGCGTAAGCCCTTGGGCCAGGTTTTTGTGCGCCTTTCGGAACTAAAGTCCTACGTCGAATTGAACAAAATCGGCTTTGGCAAGGCCTTGAAAAAGTTCGACAAAGTCATGTTAGCCAACCTTAAACCTGTCTACCTACCGACTCTTGAACACAGGTCTTACATTTTTCAGGACTCCGTGCTGGCCACTATCAACAAGAAACTTGAATGTCTGGTGCGTCTCTACTCCATCTTCACTGCCGGAAAGCTCGACTTGGCCAAAGATGAGCTTCGCTCCAACCTACGTGAATACGTCGTTTGGGAAAGAAATACCGTCTGGAGGGACATGATCGGTATGGAAAGGAAATCCCAGGCAGCATATGCCAAAAGAACCCGCCTGGGAGAAGACGAGCCGTCTTCCTCAGTTGAAAAATTCGATCTCAAACTCGGTGCAGGTCATCATATTTCTATTCCGCTGTATCTTCTTACTGGAAATGGCATGAAAATTGCCGTAATTAGTGCCATTACCATAGTTCTTCTTGTTGCCTCACCGTTTAGCGACATTCAGCAGAAAAACTGCTTTGCTATTTTGGTCTGTGCTTCTTTACTCTGGGCAACCGAAGCTATCCCTCTATTTGCAACATCTCTCATGCTTCCATTTTTAATGGTTTTGTTGAAAGTGCTTAAAGACCCTAAAACAGGGGAAGTTTTAAGTGCAGTTGATGCATCCCAATTCATCTGCTCTTCTATGTGGTCTCCAATTATTCTTCTTCTTTTAGGCGGCTTTACTTTGGCAGCCGCATTGTCTAAGTACAACTTGGACAAGATTGCATGCACCTTTCTTCTTTCTAAGGTGCCTCAGCATCCAATCCATATCTTACTGGCAATCATGGGTGTTTCCATTTTGGTTTCTACTTTTGTGTCCAACGTTGCTGCTCCCGTGTTGATGTTTTCTGTGATCAGACCTATACTTAATACTCTACCAGAAGGTTCAAGCTTTGCACAGGCACTTATTATAGGAATTGCCCTAGCCTCAGACATTTCAGGAATTGTCTCGCCAATTGCTTCCCCTCAGAATGTTGTCGCTCTTCAATTTATGGAACCAGCACCAAATTGGATCCAATGGTTTGCTGTGTCTATCCCGGTGTGTTGTATTGCAGTTTTGCTCATTTTCCTCTTCTTGCTCTTTACCTTTAGCTTCCGTGGAGTCACAATTGTGCCTATTAAGTCCACCGACGATTCCTTTACATTCAAGCACTTCTATGTTATTTTTGTTTCTGTGGCCACTATAGTTCTTTGGTGTATGGCTTCATTACTTCAGGATTACGTTGGAGATATGGGTATGATTGCTGTTGCTTCCATGGTGGCTTTCTATGGGGTTGGAATCCTCTCTCCTGATGATTTCAACAACTATCCATGGACGATCGTCATGTTGGCAATGGGAGGATTAGCTCTTGGAAAAGCAGTCACAGTTTCAGGCCTTCTCAAGACTTTAGCATTAGGAATTCAAAAAC
This sequence comes from Allodekkera sacchari, assembly GCA_030565225.1. Classification (NCBI taxonomy): domain Eukaryota; kingdom Fungi; phylum Ascomycota; class Pichiomycetes; order Pichiales; family Pichiaceae; genus Allodekkera; species Allodekkera sacchari. The sequence goes on from JAJMBG010000100.1 coordinate 36,813, forward strand.
AGCTGGCTGGCGCCGAGCTCTTCACAGTGCTTTCTGTCTTCGGCTTGATTGTGGTCATTATGGCTACCTTCGTGTCCCACACAGTTGCTGCTCTTATTATTATACCGTTGATTGCTGAAATTGGTAAAGAAATGCCAGACCCTCATCCAAACTTACTTGTTATGGCCGCCGCCTTTCTTTGTTCTTCAGGTATGGCTCTTCCAACGTCAGGATTTCCAAATGTCACAGCTATCGGTATGAGGGACAACGTCGGAAATCCTTATTTGACTGTTGGAACCTTCATCAAGACGGGTCTTCCAGCGTCAATATTTTGTTATCTAGTGGTGATTTTCGTCGGCTACCTAATGATGAAGTTGCTTTCATTTTGAAAAATGAAATACTTGGACCATCTAATACTACTCCTGCATCTACAGTGGGAATCAAATAATTAATGGCTTTTTTAAAGCGGTTTGAAATTACTCTCCCTATGTCTATTGTATATTGTACCCAATTACTTTGGAGTGTGCTATTTGCTTCGCGTATACTGTATATATAGCGTGTTTACCAATGGGATTCTGATAAATGGACGGTAAAATACTGTATCTGCGATGACTTTACTGAGTCTGGAGGTATATCATTCGGTCTACCTACAATAAGAAAGCTTATCATGTCCAATCCACGTATGAGTGCGGTTAGCAAAGTTGTTCTAATGCTTCATTGAATTGGACAAGTTTATTCGTTCTGAGGAAGACTCGCTCCAGGAGTCTTGCAACTGTCTTACGATCGCATAACGAAAACTACGTCACCAATTCTAAAATACAAAAATTATTTCCCTCTATTGAGCACATCTGTTATCACCAAATAGTACCAAATGAACCAAAGTGGTCCTTTTATTCCAAAAACCTTGGAAATCATGCCTTTTTATGTCGGGTGTCCTTCTATTAAGATTACTATGTTTCCAACTGTGCATACAAAAAATGCCACATTCCAATCCTAATCAGTTCCAAAGTACCGAGCATCAATAAACCTGTTGCGCATCCACCAATCCCAATCGTGGTCTCCCCTTGTATCTGGATCACTGCTCCCCAAGCATGCTACCACCACATTGACATTGGGAAAAGCGTTAAGAATCCTGGTTACTCCGATCTCTGTAGCCATGTAGGCACACACGAAAATGTTCTCTTCGACAACACCGTAGTCGAGAAGAACTTTGATGGCCATAATAACGGCTGCTCCAGAAATGATTTGAGCATCGAATAGTAAGACATCACAGACATTTGTGAGATCAGGAAGCTTCTCGGTATGAAGCTGAGGTTCTCCTGTTCTGGTATCTGACTGAATTAGAAGCTTTCCGATTTTGGCTCCGGGAATAGTTTTCCGTAGAGATGGCACAAAGCAGTCACCACTTCTTATTATATCGACTGCCACGATCTCGTACTTTAGAAACTTTGTGTCAGTGATGACGCTGCCGACAGGAGTAATAACCTCGGTGGGCGGCTCGGTGTTTGTGATGTAGTGAACGTAGTCTAGGCCAGTACTGATGATCAATGTGGCCATTCTATTGAAATAGAAGATGAAGGCGTCATGGGAGGTACACTTATCGAGTAGAATAGTCTTCATTCCTAGAAGCTGGTTGGTCTGCGGGAGAATATGCACCTTGGAGTGGTCGATGGGCCGAACAACTGCTCCCAACTCCTTCAATTGCTTAATGTGCTCGATCGACTTCAACTTCAACTGCTTGCGGATGTGCTTTATGAGCAATCGAATGGCAACACTATTGTCGGAGCCTCTGGGAATGATGACATCAGCCGACTGCATCGTTGGCTTGACGTACCGAATCGAGTTCGGCTTGACAAAGGTATCCCATTGTTTGATGATTCCTTCCAAGTCTCGTCCTCTCTCCACTATGTCACGCAAAAGACGCCTGCTGTAGCATATGTCGAGGTCTGTATCCACATAGACCTTGCAGTCCATGTACCGGAGAATGTCCTGATTGTAGAGAGTGTATAGACCTTCGATAATGATAACATTAGCACCGTAGATCGAAGTAGTCTGCGACGTTCTGGAATGCGTACTAAAGGAGTACACCGGAATTTCGGTCCGCTTTCCTTCCTTGAGAGACTTGACACAGTCGAACATCAATCCCAGGTCGAGAGCATCGGGCCGATCAAAGTCATACTCGTTTTGGAATGCTCTAGCACTCTGCTCCTTAGTTAATGGCTTGTAGAAGTTGTCTAACGATATGAGCACCGTCCATGGTTCATTGATCTCTTCGATGATCCTCTGGGCGACAGTGGTCTTGCCAGAACCGGAAAAACCTGCTATTCCAATGATGTAAGGCGACCTCCATGGAGGAATGTAATGATCTGCATAAAGAGCCATAGAAAGCTATGTATATATATATATATATATATATATATATATGAGTAGAAACGCAGATGCGGCGAATGAAGTGATGATGATGGCTACTAAGGTGCTGAAGGTGACGACGGCAGAACACGTTAGCTGACAAGGCAGATGCTGTATTTCAATATGCAATATTTGTAACCGATTTCTGGTTCTCTTCTTTTGGCATAAAATTTGGTGTGCTCATAACGGGTGAAGTGAGCAGCGATGAGAGATCCAAGTGTGGATGCTGCAAGAGTGTAACCTGAGGTTCATATCATCATCAGCAAATGTGAGGCAGAAGTGGCAGCCAATAGGGAAGTAAAAAATCAATTGGCCAAATAGAATTGGTGAATAATAGGGAGCCAAACAGGATGTATTAAAACAGAAACCCCGAGCTACTTGGACAGAAGTTTGAGGTGGAGAAGTTCTTAAGAGTAGAGCGCCTAACGGTGAGGTGAGAGCTTACGGCAGCCATGCAGGGCGGAAACCCATGTCTGAAAGGTGAAAGTCATATCCTGAATCAAAAAAAAAAAAAAAAAAAAAAAAAAAAAAAAATTTAAAAAAAAAGTTTTAAAA
>JAJMBG010000101.1:0-38406 GCA_030565225.1 Allodekkera sacchari
GATCTTGCATCTCCAACAAAGCCTGTTGGCGTTGGTGATGATACCAGCTATAGTCAGTCTGATATCTCACTCCAAAGCCCGTCTGTAGATCTCAGTGATGAGGACATAGTTCAAAGTCGATCATCCTCCTTACGAGAAAGAGATGTACTCAGAACCCCAAGAAGAAGACCAGAACCCGTTTCTGGCCGACCGAGTGATTCTGTAAACAAGAATCCGATCCCTGTTTTGGGGATCAACTCAACTCCTTCTCCGAAACCATCGAGACCTGTTACTCCAGGTTTTACAGGATCCAGGAGATCAAGCATCAGAAAAACTACCAGGAGTCCAAGCACCCCCAGGAGGAGACCAACAACGCCGCTTATTCTTAAGGCCATGCAAGAGGCATCTACGCCTAGGCGAAACCGTTTGCTGCTAACACCCACAAGGAATCTTGCCAGTAAGCGTTACTCTCCAAAAGCGGATCTTCTCATGCTTGGAAGATTGCTTGCGGTAGAGCAACAAGAAAAGCGCAAGAAACGAAAGCGAGATCCCAGTCCTACTGGCTTGGGGAAACTCTACTCGCTAGTGGCTTCCCAGGAGGTCAACAGTGTTGATACAACGTTGGTGATTCCATCTCAGTCGCAGTCTCAGTCTCAGTCTCAGTCTCAGTCTCAGTCTCAGTCTCAGACCCATGCGCAATCGCAACATCAGGACAAAACACAGTCAACGCTTCCAAACGAGCCTTCGCAGACGGCAAAGTATCTTGCCGCTTACCCTCAAGAAGCAGCTACAGCAGCGCATTCTTCGGGCCCACAAGCTGAAGATAATGTACTTGAAGAAGCCGCTGAAATTCCAGAATCTCTTTCTCCCGTTCAACCTAGGCACTTACCTGCCTTGGAAACCAATTTTATTGATTCTGGACCTGACATTGACCTTATAGGCCAGAACTCGCCAACACGCCAAAAGGCCAGCTCTAGGAGTACAAGCGAATATGACTCTGAATCCGAGGCGGAGCCACCATTGACTTCCGACAGGACTTCTCGAAGGTCTCGGATTTCGGGCAGATTGTCACTAGAGGGTTCCGTTCCTGACGATTCTACTATTGCCATTCCGGAAGCTATTATACGGGAGCAGGGGGATTATGCAATGGATTCTGGGGATGACGATAGGGATCAAATAGGCCAAGGATCTGATTTACTTTTCGACGACAATTATAAACGGGAGATCGATTTGACCAGCGGGGAGGACTCCGAAAACGAAGATGCGGTGGATTATGGGGAGTTGTCAATGCTTCAGACGAGTTTTAATGCCGGATCCGAGTCAGCCACCTCAAAGAGAGCCCCTCAGAGTCATGATCGCATCGCAGCTAGACCCCTATTCTCGACATCTATGATAAAAAAGCTTTGTCGTCGAATTCTCCCTCCGAAGGACCAGAATAAATTAAATTCGATTTCGGCCTTGAACTATATTGTGGAAGCAAGTAGGCAGTTTTTATTGCAAGAATTGGATGACTTATCGGCCTATGCACATCATGCAAAAAGAAAACGAATAATGCCAGATGATGTCTCCCTATTGATGCACCGGGCTAATTTGGTTCCTAAATTGGACCTTTTCAACATCGAAGGTGATGGAGATTCCTTAGTGGATTCAATTCTTAAACTAGGCTCTCGAATTTACGATATAGAGGATGTGAAGGCATTGGAATCGCTTGTGTTTAATTCTGAACTCAGCGAACTGAAAAAAGAGATGCGGAAGCAAGAGAGAGATGAGAGAGAGAGAGAGAGGTTAGAAGAAGAGGAAGCCGTTGAGAATGGTATGAAGCAGGAGCGAGAGAAGAGTGAACAAGAAGACAAGAATGATGTTGCTTGGATGCAGACACAAGATAAGGCTAAACGCAATAAGACACTACAGACTGTTAATTCCAATTATGGCGGGCATGGTGAAATAGCTGTTTCAGAAGAGCAGAACGATAGCGGACCTGAAGGATATGGTAGACCAATACCAGATGGTGGAGACGAGTTAGGGGTGCGAACTGTGGACCTTAATAAATTAAACACATCAATAAGTCTGGCATTTCAAATGAGCAGTTCAGATGACGAGCAGCTGGAAATACCAATGGAGGAGGAGGAAGAAGAGGAAGAAAGTCAATCGAGCAGCAGCCGAGCGCTGGCTGATGCTCCAAAGTAACGATAACGTGTAGTAATAATTAACCAGTGTATAATAGACGGAAAAGAGTACAATAATCCTAAATAATGGTGCCATGTGGAAGGCCACGATATAATTTTAGCCTATAGTGATGTGCTGGAATGGTCCTGAAAGCATAAATCTAATCACACGATGGATAGTCGTTACTTTTCAGGTTAGCTCATAGAAAGTCCCAAAACGGATTTAGCCGCTGTGTGTCTGTATATGGGCTTTCTCCACGGAGTTCAAAATTTTCAGGCAGAGCAGTTGAAACTTTTTTCGATATTTCCCTAGTTCAGATTATAAAAACAAAGGTTATAATAGACAATTATGTTGGGCAGATTTTCAAGTAGAAGCACTATCAGATGCATGGGTCGTGTTCAGCCACACAGAAATATTGTTCTTAGTGCTGATTTGGAACAGCAGCTCAAGAGCAAGCCATTTATGCCGGTTATTGTAGTCGGCGGAGGCCATGCAGGAGTTGAAGCTGCAACTGGCTCTGCCAGGACAGGAATCATGACTACGTTGGTGACACCGGATCTCACAAAGATTGGTGTGACCTCGTGCAACCCTGCTTTTGGGAGGCATCGGAAAAGGTACATTGCTTAAAGAAATCGATGCTTTGGACGGAGTTGCTCCCAAGATTGTTGATAGGGCGGGAATCCAGTTCAAGGTGTTGAACAGATCTAGAGGAGCAGCCGTTTGGGGTCATCGTGCTCAGATAGACAGAAAGTTATATCTTACGGAGATGCAGAAGTATGTGAAGAAATATCCTAATTTAAATCTTCTCGAGGCCAAGGTGGAGGATCTCATCATAGAGGAAGTTGCAGATACCGATCGGCAAGGTAGACACCCAGGAAAAATCAGGGGTGCTGTTCTAGCTGATGGAGAGATGGTGAGATGTGACAAAGTGGTTATTACTACGGGAACTTTTTTGGGAGGAGAGATCCATATTGGATTGGAGGCCTGGCCCGCAGGACGAATCGGAGAATGTGCTTCATATGGTTTGAGTGATACTTTTAGACGGATAGGATTTAGAATGGGTCGGTTAAAGACAGGAACGCCACCACGTATTTCAGCTAAGACCGTCGACTACAAAAAAGTAAAGCCAGAAGCAGGAGACTGTCCACCAGAGCCAATGAGCTACCTCCACGATGCGCCAGCGATCAAGGACCAGATGTTGTGCTATTCTACCAGAACAACACAGCCATTGCATAACCTAATTCTTAGTAATCTCGATAAATCCATCCACATCAAGGAGGATGCTAAAGGACCAAGATACTGTCCGTCTTTGGAGTCAAAGTTGATCAGGTTCAAGGATAAACCATACCACAGAGTGTGGCTCGAGCCAGAAGGACTTGATACCGATATTATGTATCCAAATGGTATTTCGAACACTATGCCGGCAGAGATCCAAGATCAGATGCTCAAAATGATTATTGGATTGGAAAATGTAAAGATGCTCCAACCTGGATACGGTGTGGAGTATGACTTTATCGATCCTAGGGAGTTGCGGCAGACACTTGAAACAAAACTTGTGAAGGGATTGTTTTTGGCTGGACAGATAAACGGCACCACTGGATACGAGGAAGCTGCAGCGCAAGGTATTGTGGCTGGAATCAATGCTGGTTTGTCGTTCCAGGATAAGCCCCAGTTGGTGTTGCACAGATCAGATGCATACATAGGTGTTTTGATTGACGATTTGATTACTAAGGGTGTGGAAGAGCCTTATCGAATGTTTACATCGAGGTCAGAGTTCCGGGTCAGTGTGAGAGCAGATAATGCTGACCTGCGGTTAACAGAGATGGGAAGAAAGATAGGATGTGTGGGCGATGAAAGATGGGAAAGCTACACCAGTGACAAGAAACTTTTTGATTATACAGTGGATAAGCTGAAGAACTTCAGGATGAGTTCTGCTAAGTGGGGTCGGATGTCGACCAAGGTGGCCATAGCCAACGATTCCAAGGTGAAGTCTGCATTTGAGATTCTTAGGTACAACAAGGTGTCAGTAGACGATCTTTTGCCGGTGATTGGTGACCCTGTCTTGAATGTTCTACCAAGAAGGGTCAAGCAGAAAGTGACCGTCGAGGGTAGCTACCAAGGATACATGAACAAGGAGAATGAGTATATCCGGGCTTTCAAAGCAGACGAAAGCATACTCTTACCGACTGATGTGGACTACCAGACGGTATCCAGTTTATCCGCCGAGGTGGTGCAGATTCTCAATAACATAAGACCTGAAACCATTGGACAGGCCAGAAGAATCCAAGGTGTGACACCGGCTGCTATTTTCGAACTCTATCGGTTGAGCAGGAAGCACGGTTATAAGGACAGACCGAAGTTGTAGAATGAAAATATTGTGCTGTATATAGAGCAGATGGACCCAAGAAGGGGTAGCTATGGTATAGGAAATGACGAGATTATGAAGATATATAACTGGAGATAAGTAAGCGAATTCTAATTGTCCAGCGTATGCACTGTTGGCGTTCTTGGTGCGATAGATGAAAGAAGTTGAGTCCAGTAGAGTCTCCTCTGCCCCTAACAGTATCCGGGCGCCTGCACTCACTTCCGACCATCGATATGATATCAGCCTCAAGACAGGTTGTGGCCGTCCCACGTTTCTACATCTACAACTAAAGAGTCCTTTAGGGTCATCGGCTTCAGGCTTGTCTTCCAAACCTGTGGAGAGTCTGTGGTCAGGACAATCTCCTAGCACCCATCCTACTACACGTGTCAACCTAACGTGCATTTCTAAACAGAAATAATAAATAAATAGAATATCGTAGTCCGACCAAGATCAAGCTAGCAATATTGAATATGAATGTGAATAATGTATGCATCGTGATACTCTAATATTTTGAGCAAGTTTCAAAAACAACCCCTGTTTCTTCTCAATGTAGCAAGCAAGAAGCACTGGCTGGTGCAGTGCTCAAGCTTGAAGTAGCGGGACGTATGCATTGCGGTAGCGGCATTCATTCCTTCAGTAACATTTCCTGCCTCTTGATGGCATCTATCTTCTTGAACTCTTCGTACTGAGATTTCTTTGTTGGGAATCCAAGCAAGTTGTTACGCCATGCGTTGAACGATGTCCTGACACCAAGATCGAAATTTCTGTCTGCCTCCCAGAAAGCCCACATGCCGACCAAACTGGTTGCGGCAACTGGCTGCTTCAGGAAGAAGAATAAGAGGACTGCTGGTCTGTATGTAGTTAAGAAAGGCATTGCACCCTAAACTGTTGTACTTATATGATATAAACCAAGTGTACCAAATTATTGACGACAAAATTCTGTTTGCGATTATTGGCTCACCCACAAAAATTTTTGGTGCCGCTTCCCGGTCCTCTGCTGACGTAATGTACTGATCCTGGAGTGTGTTGTTGTGGCCGCCGTGTATATATGTATGTACGCGGCCCGCGCCTGAACTCATCTTCTTTCTCGCCCGGTAGATTACGATGCTCGCGGTTCTCCATGTGGTGTCTCCACACAAGATACCGGAAAAGCCGTGGTGGTTACTTGGGGGGGGGGGGGAAAGAATGAAACAAAAAAACTTAAAAAAAAAAACTCAAGAACACCGATAACTGACGCCGGCAACAGCTGTAGCAGACGGCCGCATATTCAAGTCTTAGGCAACCTTGACTTCCATTACCATGTGTATCTCTACTGATGATGTGTACATCATAGAGGTATATGAATGTAGACTTCTATGATGTCCATGGCCTTATTTCCCGGACTGTTTTTCTCGATTAATTTTTGTTTTTATCTTTATTTTCATTTTTATTTTTTTTTTATTCATTTTTTTATTTTTTTCCTCTGCTCCCTCTGTCTCTGCCTCTCTGTCTTGGGTCTCTCTCTGTCTTGGTCTCTGTCTTCTTTTTCTCCCCACATCGCTCGCTCAACGTTTTTTTCTCCGGTATTTTTCCTTCCTCGATCTACTCCGTCTCCTCCAGAACTGAAAGTACAAGCTTTGTCGACGTGAACTTGCATCAAGTCCTTTTGGTATCTCTTTCCTTGCATCCACAGGCAGCTTCTTGACAATCCCGTCTCCAGACACAGCTCGACAAATGGATGAACAGCAGTTTGTTCAGCAGCAGCAGTCGCTCCAGCAGTCGCTCCAGCAACAGCAGCAGCAACAACAGCAGCAGCAGCAACAGCAGCAACAACAACAACAGCAACAACAGCAACAGCAACAACAACAGCAACTCCTACAGCAGCAGATCGTGTCGGGTCAGTCCAGCCAGCCACAGCCGGTGCAGCAGACTCAGGTACTTCCTGTCTACTACCAGCCGCAATATTCTACCGCTACGCCCTCCGATATAGACCCAAATGCCTACCAGCCGGATCCTGTTGTCCTTACAGAGGCGCAGACTGCGGCCCCCACCGTGGTGAGCCCCCAGACCCAGGACCAGCCCTACTACGTCAACGCCAAGCAATACCACCGGATCTTGAAGAGACGCATTGCCAGGGCCAAGTTGGAAGAGAGCCTCAAGATCCAGAAGGGCAGGCGGCCATACCTTCACGAGTCCCGCCACAAGCACGCCATGCGAAGACCAAGAGGCCAGGGAGGACGGTTCTTGACGGCAGCAGAAATAGCCGAGAGAGAGGAGAAGATGAGGCTCGAGGAGAAGATGAAGCAAACCGGTGCAAACACAGCAGAGGCCGTTTCCTCCGCCTCACCCGTCAACACCACTGCCACAGAGACCCCTAAATCGTCCACCGCCACGGCATCTGCCAGTCCGGTAGAGGAAAAATATGTCGATGCTGCCGACGATGCCACTGCCGACGACACTTCTGACCACCACCACCAGCAGAAGCAGCAGGAACAGGCTGACGCCGCTGTAGACAGCAAATCCCAGCATGCTGAGACCCCATCCAAGACTGACAGCTGATATGGACGACGAAGAAGTTCTTGAAAGCCCCTAAAATTTTATAAAGTTATGCCCGTTACGACCCCATGCTTCTTTCTTTGTCTGGCCATTTTCTGGCCTCCATCATTGCCATCTCATTATCCCCTTACCGAAGACCAGCGTTATCTTTGTCTTTATCCCCCTTTCCATTCTTCTCTTCGATCTTTTGAAAGCATTCTCAATCTTTCACTGCCATTATTTTTGTTTGTTGCCGTTGTTAATTTAGTACCTATGTATTTTAGATCAGGGATACTCTAATTCCTAAAGCCTTAACTTTTTGAACTTTAAATTGCAAATTGTACTGATACTGATGAAGAAGTAGTTTGGGTGCGCTCAAACTGATGCTCTCTATCGAACGTCTGAAATCCTGAATCCCGAAACTATGGACACATCAGTATGCTAGCTCTAGATATACCCCACTCGCCTATCAATACGATGCACTGCTTACATTTATATCATGTTCGATACAGTTTAATAATCTATATATATATTAAAGATCTAATGCTTTGCTAGAATCCCATTTTTTTCATGGCCTCAACTACTTGCTCGTCGCCTGTCTTGGACAATTCCACGGCAATCTCCTTAAAGCCAGCAAACTCCGATAGAGTCACCTTCACATACTCCATGATCATGTCCTTGCTTGATATCTGTTTTATCGGGTCAATGGCGTGAACCTGAATAATGTTAAGCTGATTATAGCTCGATCCAAATGTGAATTCATCCTTCTCCAATTCAAACATTAATTCCATATTCTCGTCAATGTTCTTATAGTTCTTCAAGGACTCTGAAACTAAAAGCTTGATTGTTTCTTTTAAGGCCGTCATAAACTTGTCCCTATCAATCTTGAATGAATTCTCACACAATAAGTTGGTCAACCCGACAATCAAGATTTTCTTCTCCACAGGGTTGTTGAAAGTTGCAATATGTGGAATGATAAAATTTGAAAGAATTTGGTTGAAAAGTCCTGGTTGAACGTTTTCGACCAGACTAATGGCAAGTTCGGAATTTAGTTTATTGCGGCTATTCAAGGAGTTCGACACCGGCAATGCACTCAGCCAACAGATGAAAACAATGAACCTTTTAACAAATTTCTCCGTGCGGAAATTTTGTAATCTAGATAGCATGAGAATGGTCACCTGCTTCAAATAAGGCTGCAAGATGTTCAAATCGATGGAAAGAAGAATGCACTCCAAAAATTCAAAACCATAATGATCATTAATTTTAGATGCAATCAACTTCTGGAAAACTCCTAGTATTGGCGTCAATTGCTCAGGAGTTGTAAATAATGCGGGCTTGAATTTGACTATTGCGGATAATAGTCTTGTAATAGCGGGAATATTTCCCTTGAACTCCCACACAGAAGGAGAGCATAGCGGTTTCACCAACTGTACATACTCAACTGGCATTTGCTTGCTAGTTGGATACACCTCAAGACAGTAAGAAAAAATCTGGAAAACATATGGAACAAACTCCTGAACATCCTTCGTCAATAAGTCCAACATATATGGTTTAATGATTTCAAAAAGAGTATCGACATTGGACGAATGGAATTTTAGAATTGCACAAATTGACTCAAAAGTGTAGTGAGTAAACTTTGGATTGGAAGGGTTCTTACTAATTATTTCCACTATCTTCAAAAGCTGCTGCAGGATCTCAATGCTATCGGTTCCCAATGAGTCTTCAGCAGTTAGCAATATTCTCATGACGCACTTCATCAAAAATTCATTTTCGGATAATTTCTCTGGGACATCTCCCTTCTTAAACATCAAAGTAAAGAGATTCGTTAAAAGACCCTTGGATACTGATGCAGGAACATCGGCTTTATTGAAAAGTAAAGTATGATGATCGGAGGGATTTCTCAAAGAAAGAATCTTCTCCATGGTAATGGCACTATAGGTATAAACAACATAGTTTGTATCCTGAAAGTGAGCTGACAAAAGTGGGAATGTCTCAAGTAGCTGCTGCTTGGTCAATTGGTTTCTGAATGTGAATATGTATTTTATTGCATCAACTTTAAGGATAGGATGCACAGTCTGGTTCAAAAGATCGGGGGCAATATAGGTAGTAAAGAACTGAACGACATCAACCAGGAAGTTTGTGGCAGTCACTCCTGCGTTTGTCAGAGATCCTTTAGCAGCCACAGCGCTAAATAGATAGATGGCCAGATCTTTAGATTTCCAATGGTCGGAATGTTGTTGAAAATCATCTAAATAGTGATTAACATATGACATGATAACCTGAGTAACCACTTGCTCATTGTTTTCCTTTAGGGCTCTGAGAAATTCGGTAGCAGCTCTTCTTCTTGTGTCTGAATCCGAACCTTCTAGATCCCTTCTAGTGTACTCAATTGGATCATCCTCAAATAATTCCTCGTCTAGTTCCCGAAGTGTGACGTTTGGTAAAATGATTTTCTCGGTGATCTGATTCAATGCCTCTTCATTTGTAATTGTTGGGGCGTACGTAGGAGTGGAGGCTATAGCAGTCAAAAATCTGAGGCCTCTGGAAACCAAGATATCGTACTTCTGCTGTGCAGTTATATTCTCAAGAAGATTCCAAGCCGTCTGTATAAAGGTGGGAATGAATTTATCAAACTCTTCCTGATATCTGGTAGTGTACAACTGAATTAACTCGCAGATCACAATCTTCACTTGGGTGACAATATCGATTTCATCATCCTCAGTCGGATCCTCGAGTAAAGGATTGTTGTACTTCAAGTACTTGTGAACGATGGACATTCCCTCGGACAAATGATCCTCAAAAAATTCGGGAATATCCTGGCAGTTCAAGTCGTAGTAGATCTTCATCAAAAGGAGCAGGTTCTCAAAGAGTATGTGCAACTGGTCCTTGGAACCATTATTTGTCTGGTCTATCAATTGATCAACTCTCTTTAAGAGGTCCAAAAAGGGCTGAGCAAACTTGGATAGGACTAAAGCGATTTCCCGGAATAAGTCGTCCGACCTGAAAAGAGGTCTCCATCTCTTGAAGATTGAATGAGCCACCTTCAACACTCCCTTGTTGGTGACCATATCATCGGCGCTCAACTTATGTAACAATTCATCTAGTAACTCAGGCCAAAGCTCTGGAAATTCCGACTCTGCAATCAAAGAAATCGCCTCCCCGATCTGCACCTGCAACTGATCTGGTAGCTGTACCATGAGACCAATTATTTCCGTCTTGATCATCCGGACATCCTGCATATCGATTCTGTAGTGCCCAGTTTCATCTATCCACTTTCTCTTGATCAAGTTCTTGAAGTACAATGCTCCGGCCAACCGAATTGAGTTGTTCAAGCTTGATTCAGCTACAATATGGAGAAGAGTCAAAGGAAATCCCTGCTGAGTCTCCAATGATCGTAGTTCATGCTCCGATGCCTGCGCAGTAGCCGGCTGTAACGATCTGTCTAATATCTGAGCCACAGTGGTGATGTCTGTCATGTTTTGAACCACTTCAACTACCAACTAGTACCCTTAAACTTAATACGGAAATGATTCTTGTTTCAGATGAATAAAAAAAAAAAAAATTTTTTAGTTAACTAGACGCGCCTCGAGTTGGCAAATGTGATCTGGCGCTTAGCTGATGCTCAAGGTATAAGGAGGGGAAGAGGTGGCAGACCTAACAATATGCCACTAATAATGGTCGGACTGCATTAGTAAACTGAAACATACCATAACGCTACATTTAGTGGCTTCAGCTCAAAGACTTTTTTAGTATTTCAGTTGGCAAGTACCCTCCTTATGGCGCTGCACAATGTTGGACGATTCTCCCAAAAGGTGCAAGTAAAATTGAGTTACCTGGGACCGGACCCTTCTCCGATAATAGAACCATCATCTGCCAGTAGTTTTCTACAAGCACCGCCAGATCCTACTTTAAAGTCTTACACAAATTGGAAGTAAAAATCTTACAATACAACGATAGAGATGCTAGAAACGAAACCCAGCCACTGGCTGTCCTCTCCAACCTTTTCCTTAGATACTTTGAACTTTGATTAGTTCCTTGAAACCATCATCCCTAAGTGTCTGCTTTCTCCGTCACTTTCTGCGGCCTTCACCAATCATCATCGTCTTCTTCTGCTTCACTATCACTCTCCCTTCTTGCCTTTTGCCTGATTGCAGCAGCAAGATCTGTGGCAAGACTGCTCTCCTCCTCCTTCTTTTGTTTCAATGCAGAGGCCAATCCCGATGCAAGATCACCGTCGGCACCAGAAGTGGCTGCCGGTGCTGCGGGAACGGAGTTGGCCACCCCATTTGCAGGCATCTCACATTTGACAATGTATGCGGTAGGAACCCATCCTTCTTTGCTCTCATCGAGAGTTTTGGCAAGCGACCAGCCATTTCCCTCTGTTTTCAGAATGTAAACCACAGTGTCCTTAGAAATTGGTAGTTCAGAAGCCGATCCACTTCCAACAAAATCATAGGCAGCCTTGAAAGTTGGCCATTTAGGGGCTTTGGCAGGTGGGGGAGGTGGAGGTGGTGGTGGGGCCTGGCGAGCTGCTGTTCTGGGTTTCGTTCTAGGTTTTGGCGTGACCACTGGTTTGGTTTGACCGTTTGTTTGCATTCTTGGCTGGGGTCTAGCGGGAACCGAAACTGCTTGCTTTCTAACAACCTGAGGAGCTACTGGTTGCTGGTTATAGGCGGCATAATTCTCGGCCTGAGGAGTTGGTTGATATCCGCGATAGGCAGATTGTTGAGCTGCTCCATTAGATCCGTAGCCACTATTGCTTGCATATGTTGTAGCAGCAGGTTGGCTGGCGTAAGCAGTTCCGTGCCTCGAAGCAACGTATCTGAGATATGCCTCGATAGCCTTACCAGTATTCTTTCCCTTTGGTCTTGGAGGTGGAACAGAATTAGATGGTAGTCCTTCACGAATAGAAACGGAACTTGACTTATAGACATCACCTTCTCCTTGCAAATTATTGTCAACCTTGAAATGAACAGCATGAGGCTTTCCAGGTTTCTTATTGTACGTGACAGTATCACCGATTTCGATGGACAAAGAAGAGTTGATTTTCTTTAAATGAGTGATCAACTCGGTCTTGAACATACAGTTAATAAATAAGTCGGGTTGCTCTGTTGAGTTGAGACGAATAGCAACCCAGTCATCCTGTAGATTGGACAACCCCACAGCTTGAATGTTGATCACAGGAAGCGACGTCTCAATCTGATACTCGGCTCTTCTCTCAACAACCTGCTGGCCCACAACCAGGAACTTTGTAGAAGTAATTAAAAAGATCTTAGGAATTCTGGCAGCAGATCTGCCAAACTTGGTACGAAGAATTTCACCCTTAGCAGAGAAAACAATCACTTCCGAAATTCCCACAGTCTGAACCAAAAAGCGGCCAAAACCTCCGCTTTTATCATTACAGCCTAAGTAATCACCATAAAATCCTCTGGACCCGAGCATACTCAATCTTCTTCTCTGTTTCGAGCTATGTAACAAACTGGAGCCGTAATCTCTCAATTGAAGAAGTTTGTCGGTCTGAATTCCATAACGCTTCTCCCTCCATATTCTTTGAATACTCTTAGCTGCATTCTCTCTTCTTCTCAACCACCTTCTGCATGCTCTTTGAATCACCTTTGCTTTGTCGGCCCAGAAGTTGTCCCTCATTTCTTCCAATGCAAACAAAGTCTCCGGTTTTTTGATGAACACCTTTGTGACACCCAATTGCCACTCGGAGTCTGCAAAACCGGCATCCTTCAATATAATACCGGTAGCAGTTCTGGCATCACCCTTCCAAATATAATCTCCACCATAGTTTGTCTTCGGAGATAGCAAGTAAAATCTCTCGACAAACTTCTCGTAAACCTGTCGATAGGCAAAGCCGGCTCTTCTGATTCTGACGTTCTCCTGCAATCCCAAGTATTTGACTTGATGAAGGACTGCCCTTACATCATATTCAGATGGAGACTTATGCTGGTTTGGTTTAATCGTTCTGATGTAGGAAGGGGTCGATTGCGACAATGTTTCCATTAATTCATTGGCACTCTTTTTAATCTTGTCGCTGGCGGTTGGAGGTCTTCTCTTAGAATTTTGGTCTACTTTATTTGGGAACAACGTCTGCAAAAACTGGTCGCTAGATGTTTGAATCATTTCCAAGAGGTCCTTTAGCATTTGGTCCTTGTTCTTGTCAGTCATATCCTGGATATCATAGGTCACATCACCAGCATAATGCTTGATTAGAAATTTGCTACCTCTTAGGTCAAAGTGGGCGGAATTAACCATGTTCAATCTTTGCGCAAAAGATTGATCTGCAGCGTAAGAATCAGCATGAGCAGTGGCACATGCATCATTCAATGCAGCAAAAATTCCTGGGGGCCTCTTTGCCTCAATTAAATCACAAACTATCTGGTTATTGAAGTATTTAATGGGGGTCCATTGAATTCTCTCATTGACGTACTCATCCTGTTCTGCCTTCAAAGTCAACTGAATGAAAATCTGCTGCAATTTCTCGTTGACATAATTAATGCAGAGCTGTTCAAAAGAATTGTGCTCGAATATCTCAAAGCCATAAATATCCAAGATTCCAATGGACTTGTATATGTTGCTCTTAGTCGTTTGAAAAGATTGGTTGACTCTGGCAACAATCCAGTCAAACAAGTTACTGTACAAACCCTTGGCCAAAGCATCTCTAACTGCCGTGGCTTGCACAATGTTTAAAGGAACATGATAAATAGATCCCCGCTTCATTCCATGAGAGGTTTCAACAATTCTCTCCACAACGGATTTGCACAACAGCTGAGAGTCAACTTGCAATAGGTAGGCAACAAAATCGGTGACGGAAGTATCGTTGACCTGGGCATTTCCATCCTCATCCTCCCGGAAGGTGATGTTACCTATCCATAGAATGGCAGCCAACAATCTGAATACCTGGTCCTGCTCATCCTGCGTCATACCAATGGTATTCATGGCTTGTAAAGTTTCCTTCCAGTTGTGCAAATCATCAATGGAGTCAACCGTGGTGCATCCGGAGGCACTGGTGTAGATATACTGTTCAGGAGGCTGAATTCCGTATATTCTCCGGTAGTTGTCACTGGCACCCTTGCTATACTGGTAGAAGATATGAAAGTTTCTTTCGTCCTGGATTTGGCCCACAACACGCTGTTTCTCCAAAAGGTAGTTGGTGATATTGGCACCCACAGGCTCGTAGCTACGGTTAAACTGGATCTCCAAGTACTTTCCGTGTCTGGAGGAGTTGTCGTTTCGAAGGGTCTTGGCGCATCCAAACGACTCTAGGAGAGGGTTGGTGGCCAAAACCATGTCATTGATCCTCTGAATCTTGGTGGAGGTGGCAGCAGAGCCCGAGACTGTGGCAATATACTGCATGATTCTCTTGGCAGCCTCGGTCTTACCTGCTCCAGACTCTCCAGAGATGATGGCACACTGGCTTTCGTTGTAGGCTTTCATGTTGTGGAACATGGCCTCGGCGATGGCGTAGACGTGAGGAGGTACCTCCAAACGGTTCCTACCCCTGTAGGACTCGATCACGTCGTGCGTGTATATTCCCAAGTCCCGAAACGGGTTGACGGAGATCAACACATGGCCGATGTAGGTGTAGATGATGGCATTTTCAAACCGCTTCTTGAGGTTATCGTTGATTGCCTCGTCGCTGATCTTGGAAAGCAACGTCAAGTCACTGACGCCCACCTCCTTCTTCCTGGAGTGCTCGTACTGGGCCTTCTTGATGGGGCCATGCTTTCTGCCCGACGACTCTGCTGCTGCTCCTGTCTTGGGAGGCGCCGTTCTATTTTTGTTTCTTCTGAAGCCTGTAAGACCCATGTTGCAAGGCTGTCGATGATACTGTCTACGTCAACTGCTTTCACTGGACGGTGATGAACTAATTGATCTGATAGGATGCTGATTAGAACAGCGTAACGGTGCGTTTTGCAGGAAAAAAGCAGCCTACTTTTCCTGGTTACAGATCAAAGAAGTGTCAGGAAATTTTAACGTCTTTAAAAGTGCTCGCGCAAAGAGGCAGAGTTCTCTTTTCATCTGTGTGCCAAGTGTGATAAGTACGCCTGGGTCGATCGACGCAGAGTGGAGGAGTAGAGAGAGAGAGAGAGAGAGAGAGAAGGACATGGGAGGGGAATGTTGAGCAGGTTTCCCTGAGTGGTCGAGTCCAAAAACCAGGTAGATACTACGTTACCAACGGAAAGTTGTATTTGGTGACATGGGAAGTTGGGCGGCGTGTGTAGATGGAGAATGATAGTTTCTCTGTGCTGTGTGTTAGCGTCTGAGTGTCTCTGCGGTGAGTGCCTCTGCGGTGAGTGGAGTGGAGAGAGAGAATGTGTGTGAACGTGGTGGCAGCAGCTGCGCGAAGCTGTGCGAAGTCTGGCGCTAAGCAGAAAATTATCAGGGAGGAAATGCGCAGGTATAGAACAGAAGGTGGTGTGCTGGGGAGCTGAGGAGATGTAGTGGCAGCATGGAGTGAACAGAGGATGACAAAGGAGGAATAGAGAAGAGATGCGGAAAATAAATCCTTCACAAGGGTGTGAAAAATGCAAGAAAGTGGCAGCAGTCTTGCGACATGCCTGTTGTCACTTACTGACCACCGCGGCGGAGCCAACCAATGGCAGGGGCAGAAGCATGTCATATTACCTAAGATAGAAAGAGGTAAGCGGGTTTCTGAAACAAACTAATGCTTGCCTGGATTTGCACATTTGGTTCTGTCCATACTTTACTGGCTATAGAACGCCCCTCCGGGCGGCGACCCTTCGTAGGCCGATTATCTATTTCTTAGTCTTTTCGGGCTATTATATATTCAGTAGCAAAATTCAGGTAGCAACTTCCGGTCAAATCCAGCCGAGACCCAGCCAAGACAGAGAATCCATTCAATGTAACCTGCAACCCTTACTCTGGTTAACCCTTGCCCTAGTTAACCCACGGCCAATGCAAACACCTCCCAGCTGTTCTCCGATGCCATGTCTACAGTCTACCGCACCCTGAGAGCAATGGCAGACAGAGCAAACTCCGGGCAGCCAGCAACCAACGGCAGAGCTACCCACGATGTCTATCCATCACCCCGTTCGGCAATCTCTTGACATTGAAACCAATTTTCATTCACTACAGCTCTGATAAAAATTCTTGAATTGGTGCTTAAAGAACAGATAACGGCCCAAATTAAGCGCCAATTCATGACCTATAACAAATGATCCGCCCAGCACGCAGCTTTCTCCTCATAAGTAACCGACCTCATAGCTACTCCAAAGGCTGGCAGTCTTCTGGAACAGCCAAGACTCGATTTTCCGTAATCGTGCAGTGCTCAGTTGTTCACCGTCAACTCTTTCTTCTTTGCTCCACCGCTCCACCCAGGCAGCAGCAAGACAAAGCTGTCCCGTTCACATCTGTACACCCGCTGGGATTATCGGCCTTTACTTTTTTGCGGATAACCTTAAAAAGCACAATGAGATTGGTCTCGACGAATGATTTCTTCTTGGTAATTAGTTTCTTCATCTGAGCTTACGTTGCTACCTTTTCCAATCGGAGAATCCAAGTATGTGGGAAGACTACTTTTCGGTGCAGATATTCTTCATCATCCTCCGGGAGACGCTAGAGAGTGCCATCATCATATCTGTGCTTCTTTCCTTTGTCAAGCAGAGTTTCACCAGCATAGATCCGGTCACGGGACAAACGGTGTACAAGATCGATGAGAGCATATACCATGGGCTGAACCGCCAGATATGGATTGGGGCATTGTCGGGACTTTTCATTTGCCTTGGAATAGGTGCCATATTCATTGCTATTTTCTACATTATTGGAAGTGATATATGGTCCGTCGCCGAGAGAGTCTGGGAAGGAGTGTTCAGCGTTCTCAGTGCGCTTATAATCGCCCTTATGGGTCTTGCACTTCTCCGTATCAACACGATGCAGACCAAATGGAAGTCGAAGCTCGGCAAGTCGTTGGGAACCACTACATGTGTTTCTGGTGCTCCTGGTGCTTCTGGTGCCTGTACTCCTGCGGTTGGAGCCAGTGATTCACAGCTTCAGGGCGACAGCAATGACACTTCCAGCACGGACTCGGTAGTCTTGGAAGAGCTAGAAGACGAGCCCATGTTTGGCGACATCAAGCAGTACATGAACTTTAGGAAACGGTTCAAGCATTTCTCCGAGAAGTACTCGCTTCTTATATTACCTTTCATCACCACGCTTCGAGAAGGGCTTGAGGCCGTTGTGTTTGTCGGTGGAATTGGAGTTGACCAGCCTGTAACATCATTCCCGTTGGCAGTTCTTCTCGGAGGTGGTGTCGGCGTTTTGGTCGGTGTGGTGATGTACCAGGGCGGTAACAAGATGTCGTTGCAGTATTTCTTGATTGCATCGTCTTGTTTCTTGTATTTAGTTGCTGCCGGTTTGATGTCCAAAGGTGTTTGGTTTTTCGAGTTGGAAAGCTTCGTGGAAGCGTGCGGCCAGGATACCTCGGAGACGGGATCCGGTCCTGGCTCCTACGATATCGCCAAATCTGTCTGGCACGTCAACTGCTGTAATGGTATGACGGATGGAGGCTGGATGTTGTTCAATGCTTTACTAGGCTGGACCAATTCGGCCACCTACGGCTCTGTCTTGTCGTACATTGTGTTCTGGATCTTCATCATAGGCCTCCTTAAGTATAGATCGTACATCGAGCAAAATGGATATGCCCCCTTCATACCTTTGCGCTTCCAGCTTAAGTTGATCCGCAAAAGAATAGCGGCAGATCGTGTGATACTGCAGCAGTATCTCGACGAGTACCATGAATTGGCAAGCCATAAATCGAATGATAGCAGCCATTCGTCCTCGAGGTCTCCTACTGCAGATTATCCTGAGTCATCTACTTCTACTGATTTCAACGAAAACACTACACTCTTGTCATCACAGGATCATCAGATCGTGTAGATGTTGCATTAATAGCCATATAGACGAATAAACAAATATTACGGGCGAAACTACGTAGACATGGAAACATCGAGTGGAAATTCTTTAGTCTGAATTATGGGGTGGTTCAGAGGCATATGTAATGAAATGCGTCATGCTTATCAGAAAGATTCCTGCTACCTTATGTTGTTGCATTCACCTTTGTGGATTGCGGTAATGTTTAATATGTCATTGTACTCCGAGAGAACCTTCAAAATGCCTACACTTTATCTCTTCTCTAAATCTAAACATGCATTGACCTATATGGGCGAAATTATTGTACGACAAGGATTGTAGGCAGCAACTGAGAAAGAACCAAAAAGCGAAAGCTAAAAGAAGGGGAAAAAAGATGATTAGAATAAGATTGAACAGTGAAATTACAATCGAGCCACACTGAAATGGCCTGAAGAATTGTCGCTTTCTCAAAACCATTCACCGTAAGGAGGGAATTCCACAGTTCCAGTCAAACAGGTGATCAATTCGTCCTCCTTGGTGTATGCTCTAGCAACAACAGTATACTGTCCCGGTGGAACTTCCTGAGGTATCTCGACCTTCTTGGTCAACTTATATGCGCCTTCAGAAATTGGGCACTTCATCTCGACGTTTGGCAACTCCTCGCAGAGGTCGTAGGTCTGGTGAATAAGCTTGATGTAGCCGTAGGTGACATCAACATCGACGTACGCACCTTCGGCAATCTCAGTGGCCAAATCACCGACTGCCGTGATGGTCAAGTTCTGGCCTCTGACAGGAGACTTCGGGTCCAAGTCAACCTCGCTGAGAGTTAGCAACTGGGTGGAGCTGGCGTCGCATAGCTTCAAAGGAGACTCCCCGGGAATAGGCTTGGTATCCTGGCCAGGAAATCCCTTAAAACTGATTAGATTTTGAATTGAAAACGAGCAGGCAATCTGCGACACAGCCAATAGGGAGACAATTGAGGCGAATTTCATTGGTAACAAGTCAGTAATAAAGTACTGTAAACTAGGTGGGAATGCAAGAGCGGTCAAGTTTGCCGCTGTGGTGTTGCAGCAATCTACCACAGTTGTTACTGGGACGATCGACGCGTCGGTGGTGGTCCGGGGGAGCAAGTACCAGACAGAAGGCAGCAGTTGTGGCGCTTGATGAAGCGGCAAAGAAGCAAAGAAGCACGTCACTAGATGCAGACTAGTATTGTATAGATGTTAGAAGCAATGACTGTTAAGTAGGTTGGGTGAAGGAGTTGGAAAAATGGTGAAAGAAAATGAAGGCAGGAAGAAAGTGAGGTTGTGAGGGAGATAAGGGACAAGGAAGAAGAGGTGAGAGGAAATGAGTGGAGATAAGGAGGAAGAGGTGGGTAAAGGTGCGTATGGAGAAAAGGAGGGAAAGATGACAAGGGATTAGTGGACATGGTGGATATGGGTGGATGAGAGAAAAGTACAAAATTGGAGCTACCAGAAATAGAGAATTATGTATGGATGTAACTGGAAAAACAAGTAGCCATAGAGGGGATGGTCAGTATGCAGGTATGTGTATATTTAGTAGACATAGAAATACCTATTTTCGCCTGTAAGCGAACAGAAATCAGGTAGACATGCATGCAATATGTAGAGGTAGACTAACTAAGTACATTGGTGGACCGGTGGAGGATAGAAATGCCTATGTGTATATAGCTTGATAACCAGATGAAATGTGCTCGGATGGTGGACAAGCTGAAACGCAGGTAATTGACAGTCAAACAGAGGGCAAGCTTACATATTGTACATGGTATAGGTAGTCCCAGAGATATCTGGCAGTGGTAGCGGTAATGGTAGCCACAAGGGTAGCGGTAATGGTAGCCGCAAGGGTAGCGGTAATGGTAGCCGCAAGGGTAGCAGCAAAGGTAACGGTAATGGTAGCAGCAAAGGTAACGGTAATGGTAGCAGCAAAGGTAACGGTAATGGTAGCAGCAAAGGTAACGGTAATGGTAGCAGCAAAGGTAACGGTAATGGTAGCAGCAAAGGTAGCCGCAAAGGTAGAGGGTGAATTTTAGGCTGAAACCACTGTAAGTGTCAACTATCGGAATACGGCAGGAAGATTCTGATGGCGGATGCAGCTTCAAGACCGAGAGTGATGGTCAATTCAAAGACGCAGAAGAGGGGAAAAAGCTTGTATATATATATATATATATATATATATACCAACAAGTTCAAATATGCAGCGGCACCGTCAGTTAGGTTGCAGCACAGACAGATAGGATAAGAGTTCTACAGCAAAGGCAGCATCAGCTGATAAGTAAGCAAGGAGGCGCTAGTGTGAGAAGCATCTTCCAGCCAGTAGAATGGATTCTGAGAGAAACTATCGGTATGGTGAAGAGATAGCTGCAGTCTGTAGGAATACAAAGCAGCAACTTTCATCAGCAACCGGTAGCAGCAGTCGAGGCTTAAAGCTGAACTGAATAAGCAGCATTCAGAGGCTGTCGAGGCATGGTGATGTAGCAACTCTCACTGGTCTGCACTACAGTGCCACAGGCTGGCCGGGCGCAAGGGCCTGCGATTGACTGTCTGTAATCGCCATATTCAGCAAATTGGCCTGCGTCTACAGATCTTTTGGCCTCCATGAAGACTTTACGGCTTTCGACAGGTGGCAGCCCCACTACAACTACAGAAGATCCCATGCTCTGTATCCACACCAACTGGGTTAATAGATTCCGGACACAGCCAACTGCACGATGCTTCACAACACTAACCCACTTACCATCCCACTAGCTGCCCGTGTGCAGCTCTGTCTGGATGCGCGGCCTGGCCATATCCGGAATCTAAAATTAAATGTCAGCAGATCAGACCGAAGGAGTGGCACGTCCGGCAGACTTGCATGTACATGTATGTTCCGACGCAGGCGGCGTAAGTTGCTGGCAGCCAATACAAAACCGTTGAAGGCAGCCATGCAGCTTGGCAAGCCAGCAGAAGCCTTCTGGTAGCCATGTGGCGGCCCTGTGGCGGCCTTGTGGTAGGTAGCCTTGCTCAGCTGCACCGCGCATCATCGTCAGCTGTACCGCGCACTGACCCAGGGCCCCAGCTGCACCGCGCACTCATGCTCCGCTCCCACGGCGTTCTGACTCCTGACTTCTCTCGCTTCTCTCTCGCTTCTCGCTTCTCGCTTGTCTCTTGCCGACTCCTGGCCCTTACTTCCACTTTTTTCAGCAGCAAAACTGCCTTCGTTTTCACCACAAGGCATCCTGTCCTCATACAGGCCGCAGGCCCCACTCCTGTAAGGCATTAGCAACAGCCTTTGCACCCTGGCTTCTTCTTCTCCCACTCTTTTCTACTACTCTTCTCCTCTCTTCCTCTTCTCTCTCGCTCTCTCATGTCCGCTCACAGGTCCCCCGTTCACCGGCCTTCCAGCGCATGCCTGCTGCCCTTACCGCATCCCACCGGGGAATCATGCACCTGCTGCCGCCCGCACCTCGCTCGAACTTTGCTGGTGATTTTGCAACCACTGATGTCCGAGCACATCGGACTTTTTCACCCATGTCCGATCTAACCGTGGTCTTGGCCTGCTGTGGGCTCGGATTCCCTGGAAATCAACTCCAATACGCCACAGCTTCATGCTACATACAATGCCTGATATCCTGCCGCATCCTCCGTTCTCGTGCCGTACTTCCTGACTCCTCTGTCCTCTGCTGCTTCCATCGGATCTCAGACTTCCTGCCTCCGCATCTCAGCCGCATGCACCGCGCGCTGCGCTACCATATAACAGTGGGACTTGCTCCCTGTAATTTTTCTGCTTCGTCATCATACCTTCTTCTTTCTCCACAATACCTAATCTGTTAATACTCAATTAACTCTTAGCTTTAATCAAATACCATAATAACAATAATGTCCACAGTCTCAAAGTGCCACGCCAGATACGTCTACGATTCTAGAGGAAATCCAACTGTTGAAGTTGAATTGACCACTGAAAAAGGTCTCTTCAGAGCCATTGTTCCTTCTGGTGCCTCTACTGGTGTCCACGAAGCTTTGGAACTCAGAGACGGTGACAAGTCCAGGTGGCTTGGAAAGGGTGTGTTGAAGGCTGTTGCTAATGTCAACGACATCATTGCCCCAGCTATCGTCAAGGAGAAGATTCCAGTCACCGAACAGACCAAGTACGATGACTTCTTGAACTCCCTTGATGGTACTCCAAACAAGGGTAAGCTCGGCGCCAACGCCATCTTGGGTGTTTCTCTGGCTGTCGCTAAGGCAGCTGCTGCCTTCAAGGGCGTTCCTCTCTACAAGTACATTGCAGAGTTGGCTGGTTCTAAGGAGCCATTTGTCTTGCCAGTTCCTTTCATGAATGTCTTGAATGGTGGTACCCACGCCGGTGGTAAGTTGGCTCTTCAAGAGTTCATGATTGCTCCATTGGGTGCCAAGTCTTTCTCTGAAGCCATGGAGATGGGTGCTGAGGTTTACCAGCAGCTTAAGAAGTTGGCTAAGAAGAAGTACGGCCAATCTGCCGGTAACGTCGGTGACGAGGGTGGTGTTGCTCCAGATATCGCTGATCCAAAGGAAGCTTTGGACTTGATCATGGATGCTATCAAGGCCGCTGGTCACGAAGGTAAGATCTTCATCGCCATGGACTCTGCTTCATCTGAGTTCTTCATTAACGGAAAGTACGACCTCGACTTCAAGAACCCTAAGTCCGATGGTTCCCAGGCGTTGACTGGTGAGGAGATGGGTGCCTTGTACCGTGACTTGATTAAGAACTATCCAATTGTGTCGCTTGAAGATCCATTTGCCGAGGATGACTGGGAAACCTGGACCAAGAACTTCCCAGGCATGGGTATCCAAGTCGTTGGTGATGATTTGACCGTTACCAACCCTGTCAGAATCAAGACTGCCATTGAGAAGAAGGCTTGCGATGCTTTGCTTTTGAAGGTCAACCAAATCGGTTCTTTGACTGAGTCCATCCAGGCTGCCAAGGACGCCTATGCTGCCGGTTGGGGCATTATGGTCTCCCACAGATCTGGTGAGACCGAGGACACTACGATCGCCGATATCGTTGTTGGTCTTAAGACTGGTCAATTGAAGTGCGGTGCTCCAGCTAGATCCGAGAGATTGGCCAAGTACAACCAATTGTTGAGAATTGAGGAGGAATTGGGAGACAAGGCCGTCTATGCCGGAAAGAACTTCCACACTGCCCAAACCTTGTAAGTATAGAGGTCCTGAGGTTTACTATGATTTTCTAGGAAAAAAAAGAAATATAATGTGTTTCGTGAATTATGAAAAAAAAAAAAAAATGTGACGGTCTTCTGCTAGAAGTCTCGTCCCGGGATCGCGCCATATGCAAGCTCAGATTCCGGGGTCAAACTGAGATCTGTGGGGGACTTGTAGACCAAATGATAACATATAATCAACGTGAGTGGCAACTAGACCGGTTTGGCGTTAGTATCTAGTGTAGCCGATGATTTCATTGAATGTTGAGTGTGGGTGGAGCCAAAAGCCTCCAAAAAAAAGCGCTGCCATCTCAGGGTCCTTAGGTCTTAAGACCTGATCTCGGGGACGAGCAATTTGGTTTCTCCACGTAGCCGCATCCACTGGAACTCTTTGGGAAAATGCTTGTGAGTGTCCGCTTTGTGCATCCTGGAAATGCCAACTGCATCCAGCTACAAGTTTTTCCTTTTTTTTGATTATTCTTTTTACTTTACTTTTTCCCTGTCACCAAGCTTATTTGCTTTATAACCATGTCTACAGTTACCAAGTGCCACGCAAGATACGTCTACGATTCCAGAGGAAATCCAACTGTTGAAGTTGAATTGACCACTGAAAAAGGTCTCTTCAGAGCCATTGTTCCTTCTGGTGCCTCTACTGGTGTCCACGAAGCTTTGGAACTCAGAGACGGTGACAAGTCCAGGTGGCTTGGAAAGGGTGTGTTGAAGGCTGTTGCTAATGTCAACGACATCATTGCCCCAGCTATCGTCAAGGAGAAGATTCCAGTCACCGAACAGACCAAGTACGATGACTTCTTGAACTCCCTTGATGGTACTCCAAACAAGGGTAAGCTCGGCGCCAACGCCATCTTGGGTGTTTCTCTGGCTGTCGCTAAGGCAGCTGCTGCCTTCAAGGGCGTTCCTCTCTACAAGTACATTGCAGAGTTGGCTGGTTCTAAGGAGCCATTTGTCTTGCCAGTTCCTTTCATGAATGTCTTGAATGGTGGTACCCACGCCGGTGGTAAGTTGGCTCTTCAAGAGTTCATGATTGCTCCATTGGGTGCCAAGTCTTTCTCTGAAGCCATGGAGATGGGTGCTGAGGTTTACCAGCAGCTTAAGAAGTTGGCTAAGAAGAAGTACGGCCAATCTGCCGGTAACGTCGGTGACGAGGGTGGTGTTGCTCCAGATATCGCTGATCCAAAGGAAGCTTTGGACTTGATCATGGATGCTATCAAGGCCGCTGGTCACGAAGGTAAGATCTTCATCGCCATGGACTCTGCTTCATCTGAGTTCTTCATTAACGGAAAGTACGACCTCGACTTCAAGAACCCTAAGTCCGATGGTTCCCAGGCGTTGACTGGTGAGGAGATGGGTGCCTTGTACCGTGACTTGATTAAGAACTATCCAATTGTGTCGCTTGAAGATCCATTTGCCGAGGATGACTGGGAAACCTGGACCAAGAACTTCCCAGGCATGGGTATCCAAGTCGTTGGTGATGATTTGACCGTTACCAACCCTGTCAGAATCAAGACTGCCATTGAGAAGAAGGCTTGCGATGCTTTGCTTTTGAAGGTCAACCAAATCGGTTCTTTGACTGAGTCCATCCAGGCTGCCAAGGACGCCTATGCTGCCGGTTGGGGCATTATGGTCTCCCACAGATCTGGTGAGACCGAGGACACTACGATCGCCGATATCGTTGTTGGTCTTAAAGCTGGTCAATTGAAAGGTGGTGCTCCAGCTAGATCCGAGAGATTGGCCAAATACAACCAAATTTTGAGAATTGAAGAAGAGTTGGGAGACAAGGCCGTCTATGCTGGTAAAAAATTCCACGCTGCTCACGTCTTGTAACTGTGTATCAATCAACTATAGTTGAAGTATTTGGAGTAATGGCCGATATAAAAAAGTCTTGAGAATGTAAATAAAGAAAAAAAAAAAAAAAAAAAACATTGTCTTTCGACATTTATTCTATCTACACACATACGGTTACTATAACTTTGTAATTGTCATTAATATTATTTTATCCTATTATGTCATCGTTTAGCTTATTTGCGTTTACTTTATCATTTTAAGCCTCGAGTTGTGTATCATAAACATCTAATATTCGGCCCTGCCAACATTCTTTCGGATGTACCAGCTGACAAAGTCTCTGATGCTTATTCTAACCTTCCTGAAATCTTTGGCATTGACCGCATTTTCAACGGTGCTTAGAAGCTTCAATTTCTCCCTTTGGTTTGCCGAATCTGGAGGAAGAGATGACAAATATCTGTCAAGCCACAGAGTTGCAGCTTTTGAACCTTGTTCAAAAGATGACAACTTAATCACCTTTCCAATAAGTTCATTACAGTCTGGCCAACAATCAGAAGGGAATGTATTGATGACACCATCCATCAATGTGGAAATGATTTCCTCACCGGTATTCATAGTAAAGTTTAAAATCTTCAATTTTAAGGCGTCCGGAATGTCGTCGACGATAGATATGGGAGGAGAGTCGAACCCCCAAGAGTAAAAGTCAATCAAAAATTGTAGAGTAGATGATATAGCGCCATATTCGTGATATGTACGGAGCGCCTTTATTGCAGTGTTGTACACGCTCTGTACAAGGTCATCAGAATCAATAAGTTTAACTGGCGAAAACATCAAGATATCGCTGAGCATTCTATAAAAATCTTCCACTAGATCAGGGTAGTTTGAAACCTTGGTTTCGTTTAATCCACCAAAGAATTTATTGAAGTTGTTGCATTGCTGGATAGCAAATGCCCACACAGAGTCTGTAACATCAGGAGATACACCTTCGTCTGCCGCGTACTCTTTGATAAGTGCTCCTGAAACCCAAAGGTAACAACCGTAGTGATACACATTGAAACCGTAGACAAGCAGCTCCGCCGTAGTCGAAAGAGCAGGCAACAGATAATTCCGGAAAGTTTGCATAGATCTCCTCACGAGTTTCATGCATCTTTCACTGACCTTTTCGGATCTACCGTGGCTGGTAACCAAGTGAGAAATCAAAGGATAAACATTCTCCATTAATATCTTAGCTATTGGGTTCCCCTTATTGGTGTAGGATCTTGGTTTCAATGCGTCCACATAAATGGTAATGATCTCAATAGTATCAGCAATACTCGTTCCGACCTGATCAAATTGTGATGGATTTTCCGGATGGCTTGAGTCCAAATTAGACAACTTCTGGAGAGTAGGGCCCCAGAACATCATTGTGATTCTATATAACTTGTCTTCATCTCTCTGCTCCCGCAAAACGTGGGCAATACCTTCGGTGACATCGTACAATGATTGTATGTCTAAGAATGACTCGACATTGGAATAAAAGTTGTATAGCTGTTCTAAGTAGTCTGTGAGTAAACTGGAGCAGTCCATGCAGAAGTACTTGAGTGCATGCGAGGCAGCTATTATGACATCCATATTTTGCTTCTGTTCAAAGCCATTGATGATATAGTTTAGCTGCTGCTCAAGAAACTGTGGATGTTTGGCCGTCCACTCAGTGTAACGACCAAGCACCAACGTGGCGGCATATCTGACACGAGGATTCTCCGGAAGTTTCACTAGGTAGCCCATAATTTGAGGAAGAATTGTACTTTCACCAGTTCCCACCTCTTTTGCCATAGCTCGCATGCTGAATAGTGCAGCCTCGACTTCCTGCCAAGCAATTGGCTGTCCTTGAGACTGGGCATTCATCAACTGCTGAAGTTGCTCAAACGGTATGATAAGAGCCTTCACTGGTCCAATGACGGCACAACAATCTTTAAGAACATCGCCCATATCGTAACGGAAGTCCTTAAACTTATCTTCGGCCTCGCGGTCATTCTGGAAAAGAATAGGCAAGTCGGTGGACTCCGAGGTCATAGGAAACCGAAGATGTTTGATCATCACAGAGACCAAGTCGGTGTAGACAGGGGTAAAGAGCACTCGGGCCTCCTGGCGAGCCCCCGTAGCAAGCAAACCACGAAGATCGTACCAAAACTTGAAGGTATACTTGACAATGTTTAAGTCCTCGTCGTAAGCAGTCAACTGGAGCATGATATCAACCAAAGGCTTAAAGTCGTAGGGCATGCTTGCAATGTAGACATGCCAGGACTCGGCAGCAGTAGAAAAAAGCATTGTCAAGCGCTCCATCATGTCGATATCGTCGTGGTTGTTATCCAGGAGCGGCTTGAGGTTGATGAGTTGCAGGTACAATGCTTTGACGATGGGAACGCTCTGGTCGTCAAAGGTCGAGGTCTCGGCAATGATCGTCGAGAGGCAGTCGACGGCAGTGTCAAAAGTGTCGTCGTTGCTCAAAGCCTCGAAGAGGAGCGAGCAGATTGGCTGGTTTGACAAGATCTGGTTGACCGGGATTTCGGCGATCCAGGACTTGACGCAGGCCAAGACGAGCGAGTTGGTTGTTGCCGAGTTGTTGGCCCGGTTCTCGGCAAGAGTCATGAGCAAGTACAATACCTGCTCGACGTTGTTGGTTAGAAGGTTCTTGGTCTGTGCGCTAAACTCTTCGTCTGTCAAGGGAGTCCGTCTGACGTCCTGCATCTCCTCGGGCAGAATCTTTAGAAACTCTAGTGCGCTATCCATGGCGCTTTGCGAGAGCGCCGAAAGAATCCCTGCAACGCAGTTGGACCATTCCAGGTCCTGTAGCACCAAGTAAGCCAAGGCAAGGCAGAGTTGGGTGGTGATGAGCCGCTGCTTTCCGTTGAAGAGAAGCAGAGCCTGAAGTATGGAGTCTTTGAGTGAGCCAAGCGATTCCTTTGGAAGCTGGCCGAAGTCGTACTGAACTTTGGAACGTAGCGTCTGCGACATGAACACCTTGAGCTCTAGTGGCGTGGAGTCGGAGGAAAGAAGTGGAAAAACCACTTTCCATGCACGCTGAGATCTCTGGAAGCTGAGCAAGTAGCTGTCGGCTTTGGCCTTGGAGGCGGAGTCGGTGTTGCCGTACAAAGCTGCTATAGCCTGTGAAACCTCATTGATGAGCTGCTGGTCAGATTCAGACATTTGGTGGCTGAAAAGAAAACTAGCACAAAGAGAGCAACTTGTGGAGACTGTTCATTTCATCTTTAAGAGTGGAATCATATGCGCGAGCGAAAATTTTGAAAAAAAAAAAAAAAAAAAAAAAAAAAAAAAAAAAAAAAATAGATGGGTGAATTTTTGTTTGGAGAAGTAGTAGTGCTGTAGAATCAAGCATATACAGGGCTGAAAGTTGACGTACACATAACTGCAAGTGTCCAGAAAGTGTTTTAAAAACTTGTTAGTAAAGTGTTTGCAAGCCGTTAGCAGAGCGTCGAAAGAGCTGGAAGCGTCACATAGAGTTAGTTAGTTTTAGAGTTGTTAGTTCTAGAGTTAGTTCTAACGTTAGTTAGTTCTAAGAACTGGTAATTGCGTCAGGAGTATTTCTACTTGAGTACTGTGGCTACATTGCACAGACTTTTCAGGTATCCATTGCACGCAATCAAAGCTGCAAAGCACAACATAACCACATAACCACATATCCACATATCTTGTATTAGGCATTGACGTTACCGTTACTATTACAATGCCGGACAGAAAAACCCAGAAGGTCATGGTTCCACCCATTAACCAAATATTCAAATATCTGCAAGACCAAAGTCGGGTGACCATATGGTTGTACGAGCAGGTAGGATTCAGAATCACCGGTGTCATCAAAGGATTTGATGAATTCATGAATGTTGTCGTTGACGATGCTGCTGAAGTCTCGGGAGATAAAGAGAGGAAGCTGGGAAGAATCCTTCTCAAGGGAGATAATATCACGTTGATAGCGCAGGCACAATGAGGTAGTTAGCGTGAAGGATCAGTTGGTGGAGGCTGGATGGCTTGTGTCAGGTGATTATGATAGTATTTGTGAGAGAGGCTGGGCCGTATCGAGTGCTGTGAGGGTTAACTAAGTAGTCTGAGAGTTTCTTGCGTTCCATGAGAGAGTCTTGCGTATACTGGCCAAACAGGCTTGGGCGATGAATGCGGCAGGAACAGAGATATGTTCAAGAATGCCAGCCAGAGCTGCTTTGGTGCTGGGTAGAAACCAGTGCTCATAATGCTGCGATATCCGAAAACGTAAGGCTTTGCTTCTACAAGACAAGTTGAAGAGAATGGCTCTTTCGCACAGAGCACTCCAGTGCATTTCTATTTGTCTCTCGTACCGGTAACGACCCATAGGCGTGGATATCCATTACGTACATAGCAAAGTATAAAAATAATTGCACAATGACTGCCCCCTAAAGCACACTCTAATCGGTGTACCTCAGCAATGATGGAGCTGACTGAATAGACTGACCATCCCTTAGTCCATTTATTGTCTGACCTTGCAGTCGGGATCTATAAAGTCACAAGTTCCGGTATCATCGTCAGCTCTAGTGTATATCCGCTGTGAAGTTGCATTTGAGTTAATTTCACGGATATCGTGGGGTCTGACAGCCAGACAAAACTGCCTTTAATTTAGCCAACGATCGGCACTGCTGATGACCAGCAGCCATGGTAGGTGGAATTATCCAACTGCTTCATCCTTAGCAAAAATGGCCATTTCTCTTAAACCGTAGTAGAGCTGCTATTTCTGTCGAACCGCAGCATGTAGTTACTTTGCTAACTCGCAATAGTTGAATCAACTCCATCCGCCAACCTTCCTTCCTACTTCAGCACTCTCAATCGTTGATCTTGTAGGTAACATAGGTGTCCACGTGATGTCTATCTGTACTCAGACTCCGAAACTTGACACTCTCAACTTCATCTCCTTGGACTTCCTTGGAATCAGAATCTCCCCAGTCCGGCGGAACTTTACAATTTGGATGTGCATATACGAGCACATTGAAAGTATAATTCCCCTGTAACTCCGGGAGAAACGTCACAGAGGCAGTGATCTGGCGAATTATCGATTGGATTTCTTTTCTTACAATCTCCTTCAATCCTTCCTGCGGCTTCGGCTTCTCTGCAACTACGTCAATGTCGAAATGCCACCTCTCAACAACTTCCCCGGTATCTTTGGACAATATAGCCACCACCAATTTGGAGATGATTCCGGAGTAGATCCACCGCCGGAGCTGTTTCATGATGCGCTCAAGGTAGTCTATCACATCTTCATCTATCGACACTACCATGTTCAACCCATACTTGCGCACTATCTTGAAATCTTCTGCCGGGTATATTCCTCTTTGGTAGAGAATGCTGTGAATACTGTACTCAAAGAAATCTGATACAATCTTCGACGATCCCTTCAATGCAAGCTTAGATAGCGAAGCTGCAGACATTCTTAATTTCTACTGCTACTTCTGTCTTATAATGGGCCTCACTGTTCCCTATACAACGATATATGCCGCTGCACTATGCCGACCGTCTACCTACTAAAATCCTAAAATTTCACCTCTCGTATGTGCATGCACCGCCCAGATTTCCGCGGTGGAGATTTCTCTGCCTTGGCTATAGCTATAGCTAGCTAGATCTCTGCTATTTGCTATCTGTTAAACTTCCCTTAAAATATGTCTGGTGCC
This sequence comes from Allodekkera sacchari, assembly GCA_030565225.1. Lineage (NCBI taxonomy): Eukaryota > Fungi > Ascomycota > Pichiomycetes > Pichiales > Pichiaceae > Allodekkera > Allodekkera sacchari. The sequence continues at coordinate 30,581 of JAJMBG010000101.1, forward strand.
TTTTTAGACGGTTACCGAACAGAGGTCGGCATGCAAGGAGTACATGGGATGAAGAAAAGCCGGCCTTTGAGCGAGAAAATGGCGGTGCAGAAGATGCAACGAGATGAGCAGAAGATCAAAAAGTACAGACGACTATGCAGCGTGGTACTTAACAGGAAGGAGAAGTCGGTGTATGATGAAAAATCTCTCCAGTTGACCACAACATTGCTTGAGTGGAATCCGGAGTTCTACACGATCTGGAATTTCAGGAGAGATATATTGACAGAGTACAAATTCAAGCAGCTGGACGAGGATGGCTTGCATGAGTATATGGTTTCGGAGTTGGAGCTGGTTCTAAAGTTGTTGAAGAAGTTGCCCAAATGCTACTGGATATGGAACCAACGTAAATGGTGTCTTAAGATGGACAAGAAAAGCAACTGGCAGATGGAATTGCTGCTTGTGAAGAAGTTCTTCGAGGCCGATTCCCGAAACTTCCACGCCTGGCAGTACCGCCGGTTCATCATCGGCCAGATGAAGCTCTCTATGGACAGCCGAAAGCAGTCGGAGTTGGATTACAGTGAATTCAAGTTCACCACCAAAATGATAAACAAGGATATATCCAACTATTCCGCCTGGCATAACCGGTCCAAATTGATCGAATCTCTCTTTAAGAACTCTCCACCATTGTCGCTTGAAGAAGACGTTCATCTTCTGAAATACCTCTCAGCCTTCAATCGGTCTGATTTCGGTGCTGTAGTTGAGCTAGAAATTGACCTGTTCAAAAATGCCGTCTACACTGACCCTGACGACTCTTCGGTGTGGATCTACATGAAATGGCTCTTCGGCAGCTACTTCCTCGACCGTATCCCAGTTGAAGACTGCAGCAATCTGATCCTTGAAACGCTCGAAATAATCAGAGGCTTGAACAAGCTCGAGAAGGAGGATTCGGGTGGCGACGACAACCAGTGGTGTTTAAAGTCGGAGGCTTACATATTGAAGCAGCTCTACCTAATAAACCAACCGACAAGTAAGCCAGAGCTGGTGGAGTCCAGGAAGAATATCCTCAAGCGGTTAATGGAGTTGGATCCCATGAGAATAAGGAGGTACCAGGATGCCATGGATGATATCTAGTGGTACAAATCATTAGCCTTGCTACTATATATGCGCTATATCTATTAATTCTATTAACGAGAGATGAGCTTTACAGCCACACCAAGCATTTTTGGCCTACTTTTCGAGAATTAGTCCTTTGTTCTTCAACAGTACTGAATCCACTAAGGTATTCCACCAATTGCCGCCCCACGTAGCTAGCGCTGACTCCCTAGATGGTACGGGACACTTCAAAGGAGCAGCTGTGCCGAGGATAATCTCAACCAAATATTTTCTTGTCTCCTCATCCTGATCCTAACTTGGACTGTTTAGCCTGTTGATTTCATCAAGATACTTTCTTTTGTTATATATGAACCTTATGGAGCTATCTTTGCCGACCTGTAGGTCACTTCCGTTGAAGAAGAGATCATCATGCAGTCTCTTTTGAGTCTCTGGTTGCGACTTGCTTGTATCCTTGTGCTTTGTGGAAAAGTCAATTTTGGCGTTTATCAACTGGTTGACTACTTCCTTCGGGTCGCCAGCTACCTTCAGCTGCTCCAAGGCATCCTTCAAAAATGTAGAGGAGTAGTTGTCTATGTAATACTCAAGCATGAGATTGACGCCTGAATATAGATACCTGTGGTCGAACTGAATTTGGGTGTCGGCAACCTTAAAATTTCTTTTCCTGTTCGGGTTTGGGTCGATGGTGTCCATGACATATAGTCCTGTTTCGATCGCTATAATGGAGTTGTAGTGTGCTGGAAGCTGTAGCGGCAATTCCGTGAGGTACATGTCACTCAAAACTGACCAGCATATATATCCCTCCTTCTTCGAGAGCATGAAGAACTTCAGGAACTTGATTAGTGCATCTTCGATTGAGTAGCTTCGGAAGTCGAAGCTGCTGTATTCCATCATCTGTTTCTCCAGGCCCATGATCGTCTTGCGCTGCTCATCCAGCTCTTGTGAGCTGAGGTGAAGCCCTCGAATGTTGTTACTCTCTTGTATTATGGCTGTCAACTTCTTGATGCAATCGTTCATCTTGATGGATATGAATAGAGCAGCGATCCCCACTTCATAGTGAATAGCGTTGTACCTTGCAAACTTGCTTGTGAAAAGAAAGAATCTCTGGTACAAGTAGGAGCAGTTCTGTAGCACCTTTACGGGAAACTGCAGGGCCTTGATGACCTGTATAAGGAAATCAAAAGTCTCTCTCTTATGAGATCGATAGCTTCTTATCTGGTCACTGTTGCTGATGGAATGGTCTATTAGATAAGATATTTCTTCGGCTGACAGAAATGGCTTCGATAACTGAATGATGTTAGCGTCTTGGCCCTCCAGAGAGTTGCCTGTTGGGTCATCCATTGACATTATGAAGAAGTTGTGATGAGAAAAGTGAAAAAAGGTACGAAATTTCAGATGTAAAATGTGAAATGTGAAAGTGAAATAATGGAAATAATTTTCTGGCGCGGTTAAAGGAGATGAGTTAGGTGGATGAGCGCAGAAGAGAATAGGTGAGAGCGGGTAGTAATAGGTAATACGTAATACGTAATACGTAATACGTAATACGTAGTCGTCGGTAGCAATGAAAACTGGCAGCAGGAAGAGTGGCCTGACTACCCGGAAGCTACTGACTATCAGGACCCCTGATCCTGGTTGTATGTACTTCTTTTATTGCAATGATAGGATATGGCCAAAGGCTTCCCGCCGAAATAGCCCTCCGATTCACACTACTTCCTACGGCTTGTTTAACCGGTCACCTCGCCGAAATGTAGCTGTACCTTCCAACCATCCGTGGTTGTATACGTGGTGTTTTGCGGCAATACCAAATACACTCTCCATCAAGTAGCATTTCTCTATTAATATTGTAATGTAATTCACTACCCTTCTAAAACTGTCCATCCACCTTTCGTGCTTTGATCCACTACCACCTACTGCCGACTCTACTAAGGTATCCACTTCTACGCTTATCAAACTCTCTAGTGTGCACGCACACTTGGCCAAACTGAATTCCTTTTCCAGCTACTCATGACGCTATCATCTTGTTCGTGATTCTACTTCGGGTCTTTGGCCTCCTGATAGCCAGTTAAGCGGTCTTTGATCAGCTTTATCATCGTCTCCAAAAGCCAGTCTGCTCTCGCGTCGATCGACGCGTCCATCGCCACTGATTTAAGTGAAGGCGAGATTGTGGAACCGCTTTTCCATTCAAGTGTTACTATTTACTAGTAAAGCATTTTGCAAGATGGTAAGTATAGGCGTTTTACACACACTACAACTGTATTTACTAACAGTTCCAGGGTCAAGATGCTTCCATGCCATCAGGCAGCAAGAAAAAGGGTGATAAGAAGAAGGAAAAGCCTAAGTATGAGCCACCTGTTCAGTCCAGACAGTTTGGCAAGAAGAGAAGAAGAGGACCAGAGGGAAGTGCCAAGCTACCGGCAGTGTTCCCTAGCACAAGATGCAAGTTGAAGCTTTTGAAGTTGGAGAGAATCAAGGATCACTTGCTATTGGAGGAGGAGTTTGTGACGAACCAGGAATTGTTACAGCCAACAGATCAGAGACAGGCGGAGGAGAGAGAGAAGATCGATGACGTCCGGGGCTCGCCGATGTCGATTGGAACGTTGGAGGAAATCATCGATGACGATCATGCCATAGTGTCTTCCGCTACGGGTCCAGAGTACTATGTGTCGATACTATCGTTTGTTGACAAGAGCTTACTTGAGCCAGGATGCCAGGTATTGCTCCATCACAAGACGGTGTCGATTGTGGGTGTTCTACAGGATGAGACTGATCCGATGGTAAATGTGATGAAGATGGACAAGGCACCAACAGAGTCATACGCCGACATCGGTGGTTTGGAAAATCAAATTCAGGAAATCAAGGAATCCGTCGAGTTGCCGCTCACACACCCGGAGTTATACGAAGAGATGGGAATCAAACCGCCAAAGGGAGTCATTCTATATGGGCCGCCTGGTACGGGAAAGACGCTATTGGCGAAGGCTGTAGCCAACCAGACAAGTGCCACTTTTCTACGTATAGTGGGATCAGAGCTTATCCAGAAATACCTAGGTGATGGTCCTAGAATGTGCCGACAGTTGTTCAAGGTGGCATCTGAAAATGCACCATCGATCGTGTTCATTGATGAAATTGATGCCATTGGTACCAAACGTTATGATTCATCGTCGGGAGGAGAGAGAGAAGTTCAGAGAACGATGTTGGAGTTGTTGAATCAATTGGATGGTTTCGATGATCGTGGAGATGTCAAGGTGATCATGGCAACAAATAAGATTGAAAGCTTGGATCCAGCATTGATTAGGCCGGGAAGAATCGACAGGAAGATCGAGTTTGAAAACCCAGACACAGCAACAAAGAAGAAGATTCTACAGATACACACGTCGAAGATGAACATCGCGGCAGACGTGAATTTGGATGAGTTAATTGGAACTAAGGACGATCTTAGCGGAGCAGATATCAAGGCTATATGTACGGAGGCCGGTTTGTTGGCCTTGAGAGAGAGGAGAATGCAGGTGATTGCTGAGGACTTCAAGCAGGCCAAGGAGAGGGTGATGAAGAATAAGATTGAGGCCAACTTGGAGGGATTGTATCTGTAATTAGAGATAGTAAGAGAAGGGATTTTAGAATATCTGTAGATGGGAAGAATTCGAAGTTGGTGAGAATGGGATGATAGATGGAGATATCTTGCTCTTGATATGGGTGACTTTAGTGTCTTAAATATTTCGCTAGCAATTGGTATGCAATTTCAGGCCTTTTGCAAGAGCAAAACTAAAGAGCTGTGGGGGCGAAGTCGATAAGGAAATCTACAGTATAAATCAGTTTTTTGTTGCACATTGGAAAAAGTGGAGGTGGAGTCAGTTTATTGGTAGCATATGTCTATTGCTTCCGATTCTCAGTTTCTTGCCGTCAAATAATCGCTTTATCTGATTTTTCTACTGAATTCTATGTTCTTTCGAATGTCTACAGCTCAAGCAAGCATGACCATGATTTACTTACTTTTCCCAGTCGGAGCAAAAATTTGACAGTGAGCATTTGTTGGTTGGTTTCAATCCTACGTGGTCCTTTAATTCTTCATTCGATCTCCTTGCCAGTGTTTATCACTGCTCAGAAGTCACCATGTATCCAGGTATCATTTTGTTGCCGATTGCTCCAATTAGTTTATTATGGTGTGCAACTTTTATATTATTAGTAAGTTACTTTGTGTCATCCTAGATCCTACATACTAGATACAATCGTACATACCTTCTACATCCTACATACCATCCTACCAACCCACATACCATCCTACATACAATCATACCAACCCACATACAATCATACATACCATCCCACCATACCCTTATCTAATTGATATTGTCGATTGCTCCAATTACTTTACCACCTGCATATCTTTCATATTACTAGTAAGTTACTTTGTGTCATCCTAGAGGCCGTTATCCGGTTTACATCCTCTCCCCATCTTCCCCGGTATCTTTCACCTCTCCCGAGTTTCCGAGTTTCTTCTTCCCCCGGTAGAAAATTAAATCCACCTGCAGACGTCACTCGTCAGCTGCCTACGGCGGCACTGCGCGGACTCTGCTGGCTGACACTTCACCTAAAACTTGGATGCAACTAGTGGCAGTTTCGGCTCGGCACCTCAATACCTGGTTGAAGAATACTCTATATCAGCTCAGCAAGGTATGTAGTGCTGCTGCTGCTGTTTCTGTTGCTGCTATGCCGTGTTTGCTTGTCTCGCACACGTCTGGCCTGTTGTATCACGTAATTTCACTGCTTGTGCAAGCCGCCGGTTCCGCTAGATCTTCCCTGTATCCCGCGTGCCTTGTGCCTTGTGCCTTGTGCCGTGTGCCGTGTGCTCAGCCCCGGTGGCACCCCGCTGCCGCGTTCCACCGCAGCTCCACCGCAGCTCCACCGCGAAGTAGCTTATTCACGCGAGTCTTGCTATCGTGCCACTTTCCGTCCCAAGATGGAACCAAAAATAGAAAAATAAAAGGTAAAAAATTTCGTGCATTTCTGGCTCTACTGGTGGTTCCGGTTGTTCCTAGTCGTTAGATTCGCATTGCAACCGAGACTTGCACGCATCTGGCCAGCTGTTTTTTCCTTGTGCATCCGTTGCTTGCTGTGCTTGTTTTGTTGTTTGGTCTCACACTGCACCAGGACCCGTGATATCTCTTTTTCCGTCTGTGTCTCTCCTTCAAATCTGCATTCATGCTTCACTCTGATAATATAGCAGGAAGCACGTTGGTGCTCAAGCTATCGTCGCCTCCTCGCGAGGTGATGAAGTTCATTAGAAGGCATTCTCCCGACATCCGGCTCCACAGCCTGCGACAGCAATCTGACAAGAAGGTCGCCATCTCTGCACACAACGCCAAGCAGCCTTGTTCACTGGAGTCTGCCGTTACCGGGACAGTGCAAGCTGCCAACGACGGCGACAACGACGCTTGCAACGGCTCCGCAGACGGTTCTGCCGCCTCCCGGGGGTCTGCTTCTGCTGCTACTTCTGCAAACACTTCTGCAAACACTTCTGCAAACACTTCCGGCAAACCATCTTCATCTCGTTGCTCCGACTCCGACTCCGACGTCAACTCCAAGCATAATTCCGGCAACCCGGACTCTCCTGTTCCTGATTCCGATACATCTTTTAGCCCGTGCAACCGGCTCTCGTTTGACGTGGGAGTTACGGAGAACAAGAACGGACACTACCGCCAAACCATGGAGGACGTGCACACGTACGTTGCCAACTTTGCAGAACGTCTTGACTGGGGATACTTTGCAATCTTCGATGGCCACGCCGGCAAGCAGACCGCCAGGTGGTGTGGGTCCAATTTGCATAACATTCTCTGCTCCAACATCATGAGTAACGACTCCTTGGACTTGCGGGAGAACTTGAACAAGTCGTTCAACGAGGCCGACTCTCAGATTCAGCAGCTTAAAATTGCCGGATCCAGCGGCTGCACGGCTGCCGTGGCCGTGCTACGATGGGAGGAGGAGATAGACGATCTGGAGGACAACGATGACACTGCTGATACTGCGGACGCCGCCAATAACGACAAGAACACCGAAAGCGGAGACGCAATTGACAGTGAGGACCCTAATGCACCATTCGACTTCATCCCCTCCAAAAGACATAAGCGGATGTTGTACACTGCCAATGTCGGTGATTCCAGGTTGGTTCTCTCAAGAAATGGACTCGCCAAGAGATTGTCGTACGATCACAAGTCGCTTGACAAGTGGGAACAGCAGCGGATTGTGAAAAGCGGCGGCATAATGCTCAAGAACAGGGTCAATGGAGTCTTGGCCATAACACGGGCTCTAGGTGACTGCTACATGAAGGACTTTGTCATTTCTTCCCCTTACACTACCGCAACGGAATTAAATGCAGATGATGATTTTTTAATTATAGCCTGTGATGGACTATGGGATGTTTGCACGGATCAGCAGGCAGTCGACATGATTAAGGGAGTCGAGGACCCCAAGAAGGCCAGTACAATTCTCTGTGACTATGCCATTAATAATTCAACTACGGACAATGTCACGGTAATGGTGGTTAAATTTGATACCAGGGTATTCGAGTATCGCAAGTAATGTTATATCCACGGTTATAGATGGCAATATGGTAATGAAGAATAGCGTAGTATGGGCAAATTGGCTGTATAGTTTGAAGAGTGGAAGTGAAGCTGTAGGACTGCCACTTGATGGAAAAAAAAAAAAAAAAAAAAAAAAAAAAAAAAAAAAAAAAAAAAAAAAAA
>JAJMBG010000102.1:0-37397 GCA_030565225.1 Allodekkera sacchari
CGAACATATTTGCAACCACTAGGTTGGCCTGCCAATTCTTCTGGACCTGAAATTTTGGCTTTTCCTTCATCTGTAGAAGAATTCTGTTCACTTGTTCCTCTACCAGATACTTGCACATTTTGAGCTCAGGAAAGAATGCATGCTGCTTCTTCTCCCCTACATCGTCAACTGTTCTGTCCAGGGTATCTGAGTCGCAGAAGATGGTTGTCTTATGGGAAGACTTGCACTTTTGACCGGCAATGTAGAATACATTATGTGTGAACATAGCCCTCTTAGACATTAAAAGTTCGAGAATTTTTTCAGAAAGTTCCTTGGGGAGGAAGTTTCGAGAGAAATAGATATTTGGAAACAGTGATTCAATATCTTCACTGGTGTATAACGTCACCACATGATGCGACGGTTTGATCTTTTTTGCACCAGGCAAAGCTGACTGAATTCGACGCTTGGTTCCTAAATCGCTATATGATTTGCAAGGAATAGCGGGATCAGATTGGCCATCTTTTTTGGTGTGAAGTTCTAAATTCTGACTCGACTCCATAACTAGTTTTTTAGATGTACTTATTTGGCATGCGAATTGTCCTTCAAGAAGACGTTTAGCATTTTCGACCGATCCATCACATGCTAGCAATACTTCGAAAAGTCCATCCTTTGTCAAGTTTGGGAATAAATGCTCCAACCTTGAAACTTTCTGCTCCGTTTCATCCATAGGTAGATCGAAAAATGATGTAGAGAAGAGAGAACAATGCGCGGTTAAATCCTATTATGACAGCCGCTTTAACCTCGTTCAAAACTACTTTACCTACAATGCAATACCGAAGAAGATATATTTTAAATTAAGGACGTGAGAATAATCGGTTTATATAGGTTATCTATTCTGTAAATGGTATCTCTATAATCAACTTGCTGTATTATTGCTCAGTTTGCTATAGCTGAACTTGAACCTGTTAAACTCGATTTTCTTGAGACTTTTCGTCTCTCTCTGAATATTTCTGCTATTACTATCCCGCTGAGTGATGTCTTTCAATACAGGTCTTTTTACATATCCGAAGGTCGATATTGGTTTAACTGTGGTCGGAGTATCCTCAAACCCAGTATCATGAACGACAAGTTGTTTTTTACCGTCATCGAGGTCCGAGATCTCACTGCAGTTAGGCTCGTCTTCAAAATTATCGATTTTCTTCTTGCCTTCGATATTGTCATGGTTATTAGACTCCAGTTTCTCGACTGTCTTTTCAATTTTCTTCGCATGGAAGAATCCGCTTGATGTCATCTCCATCCCAGAATCTGAGCCACCAAGCAATATCTTCTGTCTCTTTTCCACACTGTAGCTCGCCTTAAGCTTCCTTTTTGTTCCATTCATCTTCTTTACAAAGTGATCGATTGTAAATACTGCTCTCTTTCGGGTAGTTGTGGGCGATATAGGCGTCTTTTTAGTGGAGTTTCTTCCCATTGCTGAGCCAAGAGATCCTGGTGACGAATGTGTTCTTCCAGCAAAACTGTCCAATGATGGCTGTCTAAGTCCAATCGATATTGAAGATTTTCTAGATGTATGACTTTGTAAAGGTATCGTAGTAGACCTTCTCATTAGCCCGTTATCAAAGTCTCTCGGTGTAAGGGGTTGCTTATTGAACGGATTTAAAAATCCGGAAGCAATCTTTTGGTGTACAACTGGATCGAGAATTTTCCCGGTACATTGTTGAACATACTTCTCCCTTTGAGCGAGATCTTCTGATAACGGATGAAGATACTGTGGCTTTTGTGTGGATGGGTTGAACACTACCTGATGCTTGAATGCGATAATTGCTCTTCTATATTCATTTTCAAAATCTGCAGGAATCTTATACTTCCCTTCGAACTTTATATTCATGATAACCCTTTCAAATGTTTTAAAACGCTTCACCATAGTAGCCGCTTTTTGAATTCCCAATCCGCATATCCCTCTAGAATAATCGCATCCGTTGATGATAGCTGTTATCTGTAATTGTGTCTGATCGAGAAGACATAGGGGAGAATCTTTGCAGTTCCTAAAGTTGGTTCTCTTGACCTCAATGCATTCTGCCCTGTCATTAAGTTTGGTAATCAACGTTCTGCAACCAAAAACCAAGAGATCCGAGTCTTCGCTGAGAATCCCGTCCACAAAGCCTTCTTGTTCCAAAAAAACCATTTCGGAGTCTGCTTCGTAAGGTGCAACTACAAATTTGATAGCCATACTTTTCATGTCTTCTATAACAGACTTGGCAATGTCAGGAGTGATATCACAGGATTTCTGAAAAAAGGAGAATGCTTCTTTGGATTTTCCTGCCTTTAAGGCTTCTATTCCGTGACGTTTGTTCTCCTCTCTCCTGGACCGGCGATCTTGTTCGGTATTGGCCTTGGTAGGCAGATGGTCGCCATCAAAAACAAAGTAAGGTTGTATATTAAAGTGCCGAAGCATGGCTATCCGCTTCCGAAAAAAGTTGAGATATGCAGTTGTAGGGTTGCCTAGAGCTAGATCCATTGAGCATGAAAACACCGCCTTGTGGAGCCATGCGTAAGTGTCAATGGCTAAGGTCTTTCCACGATAACGCTCCAAAGTCGTACGCTCTTGGATGGACTTGAGAGCAGGAAGCAAGCCGGTAATACCCATTTTTTAAAAGATTCTATGTGAGAATTCGATGCTAGTTATGAAATGTTCAAAATGATGAAGATAGAAAGCAGCTAACAATTCCGCTGCAGCAAAGTAATCGTAAGTGGTATTTGTGGCTTGTGGGGTGAATTTGATAACAGAGCCAATGAATGAGTCTGATTCTTTGTATATGTAGATAGCTGGATAGCTGAACGAACACAAATCAGCTGCAACTTTGCAGTTATAACGTTCAAGTTATTGGTGTTTTAAACCGACGAAAGCAAATGATAAGGTTAGTTATAATGATGTGTTGGAAGTTCTTTGAAAACCAGAGCTTTTGTTCAGCTATGCTTCTCTGTTGAGCTTTGTTTACGCGTCCCGATGTTTGTATATGCTTATGCTTTTTGCTCACGTCACTGAAACTCTAGATACGTGGCAATGCTTCAATGCTGAAAACAGGCTAACAACTTTATCTCAGCAATAAGTCTGCGACTATCTAGCAAAGTGACAGCGATTTGTATCTTGTTTCTTGTTTCTATATCGCTGTGTCTCTTTTTGGTTTGTACCGATGTTTCCACTTCTATAGTTGTTCCCTGCAGTACTATTCGTCTATCTTGCTGTGTGTGGCCATATGCAGGTTCAATGTGTCTCACAAATATACGCCGTAACTGCTGGTTCTGCCTGGTTTCTTCTCCTTGGCATCCACCTCTCCTCAGTGGTAGAGTCTTTAGCTGTCTGTCTCGGCTCTCACCTCCTACCGCGTCCACCACGTCCTCCGCGTCCACCCTCGCACAGTGTTTTTCCACCGCGGACAGTTAATCCATTTTCTGCACCAGCGTTCCACCTGCTTCCAGAGCTCTGATACTACTGCCCCCGCTTCCCCTTCCCACCCAACCATGGCCCAGCAACTCCACGATGACCTCTCCCGGCAGATGCAGGATCTCAGTATTCATCGCCATGGCCGCCGAAGACGTGACCTTCATGCCTATGCCAGCTTGACGCCCAGCTACATGAGCAATGCTGAGCCAAGCTTCGACCCGAACGCTGCCGCTGCTAGCGCAGGAATCGCTGTTCCCAGCACCAAAATTCCTCTGGATACCTCTCAGAATGGTGTCCCTGATGGTGAGCCAATGTATGGTGGAATCCCTCGTCCGGTGATGCCGAATTTCACCTCCAACATGCAGCAGCCTGATCTTCAGCCCAGTTTGCAGCCTAATATTCAGCCGCAATCGCAGTCTCCTGTTCCTTACTCTCCCTCTCCGTCGCAGTTGACTCAGGCATCTACTTTCACACCTCCTCCATCCCAGAATTCCCAGGGAATGCAGAGATCCACATCGCAAAGCCCTCTACCTGGTTCCTTTTCTCAAAATCTCTCGGTGCCGGAGCTTAGATACGAGATGGACCAGGCCTACAAGGACTCAAAGTTTCTAACCTTTGAGAATGTGTCTCCGCCGCCAGCAGGAACACAGTACAACGTCGAGGACCAGGGTAATGCTTCGCCGAAATTTGTGCGTATGACCATGTACAGCATTCCCAGCACTGAGCAGCTTAGGCAGTCTAGCCGAATCCCTCTTGGAATGCTTCTACGTCCCTTTGCACCCACTGAAGGTCGTGACAGGGCAGTTCCGGAGGTCGACTTCAGCCAGATGTCCGATATTCCTCGGTGCAGAAGGTGCAGAGCATATATCAACCCTGCTATGCAGCACACAGGATACAGCATGATTTGTAACATCTGCGGCTTCTCTAGTCCCGTTCCGCCGGAATATACCTCCACAATAGACGGAAACGGCGTAAGAGCAGATTACTACCAACGGCCGGAGCTCCATTCCGGGGTGATCGACTTTATACCACCGAAGGACTATCTCACCAACGGAGAACAGCCAGATGCATTACATCTTGTCTTTTTGGTTGACGTTACATACAATGCTGTTACTACAAAATTAACGGCAGCGGCCTGTTCTGCCATTAGATCTTCCTTATATCATCAGGGAAAAAGTATACTACCCAAGGGCTCCAAAGTAGCTATCGTTGGATACGACAACCATCTTCATTTTTACCGCCTTTCTCCTACCCTTGAGCAGACAGTGGAGCATGTTGTTTCCGACTTTAGAGAACCATTTTTGCCTTTTTACGATGGACTTTTTGCGGATCCTATAGAAGCATATAACATTATTGATGCAACGTTGACCACACTGGAGCAGGGAATTAAGTATGCTGGAACCGATCCTGTATATGGTTCCGCCCTAAAGGCTGCCAGCTTGCTTTTGGATTTATCTAAAGGCGGTCAAATTATAGCTTTCCTCTCTAGCATTCCCTCACTTGGCCCTGGTTCTTTGAGGCCTATCATACAGCAGAATATGCCTCCTCAGGCATACATAACCGAGACGTTGAACACTAACAACTCGTTCTATGATGAATTGGCTAAGGAATTTTGTAAAAAAGGAATCTGCCTTGACTTGTTTATTGGTACAAATGTCACAGTAGACCTCATGTCCTCCGGTTACGTTGCCAACATGACTGGCGGTGTGGTCAAACTCTGGCCGAAATTCAATATCAACAAGGATGAGTTATCCTTTGTCTATTCTGTTAAAGCTGCCATTGATCACATTGTTGGCTTTGATGGCGAGTTGAAGATCAGATGCTCGGCTGGCCTTCAAGTCTCTAACTATTACAAGGGAATTGCCAAAGTAGATGGATTTGACGCTCCACTTTTCCCAATTCTTTCTTCCGATACCTCAATTTGCTGCGATTTTGTTTATGACGGAAAATTGAACACTAAGAAAGATGCTCACTTCCAAGCTGCTATCTTGTACACTTCTGCAGATGGTGTTCGGAAAGTGCGTGTTGTCAATTGCATAATGTCAGTCACAGAAAGAATTGCAGATGTATTCTCATTTGCTGATCAGGATGCCCTTTTGAATTTACTTGTGAAAAAGTATCTAGCCAAAATACCTTCCATCAAATTAGCTGCGTTCAGAAGCTCTCTCGTCGTCCAGGCTGCCGAAATTAATGCCATGTACAAGAAGTATGTCGCCAAAAACAATACCATGCCAGGAGAGTTGATTCTACCCCATGGTTTGAGGACTCTTCCGATGATGATTCTTTCGGTTTTAAAAGCTAAGGCATTTCGGGAGAAAAATGTCTCAGGAGATGAACGTATCGAGGATATGTTTAATCTTAGCACGTTCACGTCTGATAAGTTTTCTGTGTCCCTCTATCCGATATTGATTTGTCTCCATAATCTACAGGAAACAGACTGTATCCTTGACGAAGAAACAGGGTTGTTTTCTCTCCCTAAAGCCATTCCTTTAAGTCAGGCTAATTTAGAAATTGGAGGCGCATACCTTTTGTTTGATGGATATAATGTTATCATTTGGTTGCACTCAGATGTCAACCCTCTACTTCTCCGTGATTTGTTTGGAGAGAATATCAACACGTTGGAGCAGTTGGATGCTGATATGATTCAACTTCCCGAGAGGGAGACACTGATTTCCAAGCAGATCAGAAGTCTTTGTACTTTTTTTTCCAAGCATTACCTTGGAATGGACAGACCGTCCGTCAAAATTTGCCGTTTCCGCGTAGATGCTATTGAGAAAACGTTCCTCGAATGTATGTATGAGGACAAGTCTGGAGACCTTGTTTGGTCGTATCCAGAATTCTTGAAGCATTTCTACAAACAAGTAGAATTAAAATCGGATGCTCCTCAAAAAGCGGATGGTGGTGATTCTTTTCTTTTTGGCCGCAAGTACAACATATTCTAGACTTGCAATAGGCCAAACGTTGGAACATGGATATTCCTAGAGCTATAAGTTAGAAATTGGATAGTAAGCATTTCAATAGTTTAGCCGTTGGAGTTAGAAGTATCGGTTATCCTTGCAGATGGTATTCTTGAACACAATATGTTCACTATATGATAGATAAATTTACTGAAAAATCAGCCAATAGAGTGATCTGTGTAGAATTCATCTTTAGTTCTCTGTATTGACCAAGTGCAAATGGCACCACCTTGAAACCACTTCTATATCTGGGTCTTGTGCATAGATTCAACCCCAATTATTCTTTGCTAGGTGAAACTCGAAAACGTCGAGTTATTTATTGGTTTGTGCGGTATAGCAATACCTATTACAAGAAGTTACGAGAAGTTGTGTCTAGAAGAAGCTGATTAACAATCAATACATAAATACAATATAAAAAAGCAGAAATATCACTAACAAGATCGGATAGGATACCATTGGAGCCCCCACTATAAGACCTTTCCAACTGTCGCACCTGTAGCAATGTGTTTTTGCGTATCATCTACCTTCTTCAATTTCTTCCCAACAGTAATTTCTCCAAGAAGAGAGCTTATTGTTGAGGCAGGAACAATTCCCTGAGTAGCAGCAGATGGAGACTGAGCAATCGGGGCATCTATCGATGGCATCGGTGGTGGTGGTGGTGCAGAGGCCAATGGAAGTGCTGGAGCGACTGGAGGATTCATCGTTGGTACTGGTGGTGGAGATGGAGCGGGAACTGATGGTAATGGCGGAGCAACAGGTGCTGAAGGTGAATTTAGAGAAGGAATTGGGGGTGCACTCATTGATGGCAGTTCTGGCGGAGGTGGTGGTGGTGGAACAGAAGTTGGCACCGATAACTCATTTGTTGGCAATGATGGTAATGATGGAGCATTGGTCTGCACAGAAAGTGCCGTTTCTGGAACAGAAGAGGCAGCCAACTCCGAAGTCACAGAGTGGCTGGTCTCTGGGATAGATGGAGCTGAAGTCTCTGGGATGGGTGGACTAACAGCATCCTCATCATATGAGTCTGCATCAACAAAATCGGACTCAGATTCATCTGCTGGCGTAGCTGACTGGCTTGAACTGTGCATTTTGTCGATCGGAGTAACATTTTGAGAAGCAGGGACCGCAGGTGAAACAGATTGAGGAAAAGCTAAACCTGAGTCAGCTGTTTCAGGAACAGGGGGTGGAAAGACTGAATTACTTGTAGCACTTTGTGGAATTGATGCCGGAATAGCAGAAGGCATCTTCCATTCAGTTGTTTGTGCAACCTGCTTTGGGTCCATACTTTCCTCTCCTTTTGTAGTAACGTGTGAATTTTCATGTTTCTCTTCCGGTTCTGGAGGGTTAAATGATGAAGTCCTCAAGTTGGTTGATTGAGAGTTACCGCCAAGAAGTGTATTAGCAAGCGCTTTCTGTCTTTGAACAAAGTCATCATCTGAGCCTGAATCTGAATCCTCACCAGAATCGCCCCACTCATCTTCATCCTGTGTAATCCCTCTCTGTGCCTGTCTTTGAGCCTGCAGCTTCTCCACATTAATAACTGGTTCCTTTGATGTGGATTTAAAAAATGGATTTGTTGAACTCACACCCTTCTTTGGGGCCGAAGTATCAGCAGATTCCGGCTGTGGAGCAGCCTTGGGTTCAGTTGGAGTGGCCTTAGACTCTGGATTTGTTTTCGAGGCAGTAGTCTCTGAAACCATATTGGCAAAAGGATTGTTGCTGTGCATTGTTTGATTTGCTACAGGAGGTGATGAGATTGGTTGTCTGGAAGACTGACTCTGACTCTGGGACTGAGAAGCTTGAGGAGGTAAATCTACTGCCCCAATGTCATCAACTTCATCATCAGAAGTACTCTCTTCTTTTTCCATTGCCTCCATCTCTGCCTTAAGTTTAGCAATTCTTTCCTCCTTAGCCTTCCGTCTCAATTTCCTCTCCTCCTCCTTCTTTTTCAAAGCCTCTTTCTTGGCCATTAGCTTTCTAATTTCTTCATCCTCCTCATCCTCCTCATCATCCTCATCCTCCTCATCCTCCTCATTATCATCAACCGAGTCCTCAACCTTCGGTGTCTCTATTTCAGTAGGAACCGTGGTGTGCCTCGAAACAGGAGGCGGAGGAGGCGCCAACTTCTTCTGTGCTGAAGCTTTAGGTGGTGCAACTTCCACTGGAGCAGCAACGCCATCTGCAGCCTCCTTTCCAGCTTGGTCTGGCTCTTTTCCGAAGAATTCTTTAGCGAAGTTAATGATCTTTCCAGATTTTGCTAACCTCTCATTCATTCTCTTTCTAGCCCTTTCCTTAATTCTCTTAGCCCGTTCCTCTGCAGTCGATAAGGCAGTTCGTTTTGGTTTCGGACTGGAACTGGACTCTGATGAGACGCTGGCCAACGAAGCGGCGGGTGAAAAAAATTCCGTAGTAGCGGTAGTGGTCATATTGGATTGCTGAGGAACAGTCGCAATAGGTGCAACAGGTTGTTTTGAAGGTTTTGTAGAATTGAGGAAACTGATAAATTCCCTCACCTGCTCGGTTTGCACACCATTTCCCTTTTCCCATTTGGAATATCCGACCTCTTGCGATGCAGTTAGGTTCAAAGAGCCTGAAACATAATTAATTAAGGACATTATGGAATTCGATATGTCTTTAACTGCATCCTTCTGCTGCTCGGTCTCTTCAGTAATTCTCTGAATTTCTGCATTCAGCTTGTCTTCGTTTGTCTTAAACGCATCCATATTCGGTGCTGGCTTTCCAATCAACTTGGCCATTTTGGCCTGAAGCATGGCCTTACTTTGTGCAATCTTCTTGTCCGCTTCGGTCACTTGACCATTTGGACCGCTTCCTCTAATTTCAATACCGCTTGGATTTTCCTTTTCAAGCTGAAGACGATAAAGTTCAATCTTTGCAACTTTAATTTTATCATCCGTTGCAGAAATTGCACTTATCAACTGCGGAACCATACCGGAAAACTTATTCAATTTCGCAGTAAGTTCTTGCTTTTCTGTGATCGATGATCCACTCAAAGAATCTCCTGACTCGTTTAGTTTAGCCTGTGCCGCCTTGATTTTAGTTTTAAGCAACTCCATTTCATTCTGAGCCTGTTGTCTCATATAGTTATCGCTTGAATTTTCATCTTCTGCATCAATGGCTGCGATCAAAATTTTTTTCTCTTTAATTTGTTTCTTCAAATCTTCAGCAGTAACCATATCTTCCTTGTGAGGTGGTATGTCCTCTGTACTCTTCCGTCTATGTCTTGAGACATAAATGTCATTATCATCGTTCTTGAATCTCGTGGCCACTCTGGATATTCCCGGTCTGATAGCACTTCTATTGGTTGTATGATTCTTTAACTGTCCCTTGATATCATCCATGCTCTCCTGTAAAACCTTCGATGAAGGTGGAAGAAGTTCAGGCGGCAAGGTAGTTGGAAGCTCGAAGCCATTCAATCTACGATAAATCAAGTGCATAGCAACTGCAAACTCGTCCTTATTTAGCCGACCGCGATTTCCTGTGTCAGCTAAATTCCAGATTTGCTCAAGATCAGAACGAGAAAGTCCTGACTTGTTGAATATTGTAATCGCCATGTCACCGCCAATAAATCCTTGCTTCGATGTATCCCACTTTTTGAAGATATTATCATAAATAAGCTTCTCTTGCTTGGTAATAGCCCACGTCACGTTAGAAGCCTGTGAGCCGCCCATTGAATTGGCTAAGACTTGATTTTGAGAGCTTGCATTAGGCAAAAAGTGGGATTGCATCATTTCCAATCCAGGTAAGCCACCTGTAGGCATTGACACAAATCCCCATTGTCCGGGCTTTCCTGTTGGCATGGCCACCAATCCTGTTGGTTGAGGTGCTAGGCCAGTAGGCTGAGAAATAAGGCCTGTCTGCTGAGGCGCCATTCCGGTCTGTTGTGGGGCAAAGCCAGTAGTCTGTGGCATCAATCCACCTGTTCTCTGAGCAGTGAAGCTGGTAACTGGCATCATGCCACCAGTTGGCTGAGCAGTAAAGGTAGTTGGCGGAGGTGCAAATTCACCAGTCTTCTGCACAGGAATCAAGTTTGCTGCCTGTTGAGAGTTTACAGGAACAAACGTTCCGGTTTTTTGGGGCTGAATACCAAAAACTCCTGTTTGCTGGGGTTGAACATAACCCGTCTGCTGGGGTTGAACATAACCCGTCTGCTGGGGTTGAACATAACCCGTCTGCTGGGGTTGAACATAACCCGTCTGCTGGGGTTGAACATAACCCGTCTGCTGGGGTTGAACATAACCCGTCTGCTGGGGTTGAGCATAACCCGTCTGCTGGGGTTGAACATAACCCGTCTGCTGAGGTTGAACAAAGCCAGTAGTTTGTGACTGGAAGGCTTGCTGCTGTGGTTGGAACCCAGTTTGTTGAGCCTGCTGCTCGGTTTTCTGAGAATTTGAATTGGATTCCTCCTTTCCTGCATCAAAATTAATGACATCCACAAAACTGGTAACTTCGTTCTGCATTTTTGTTGGAAGTTCAAGCGGAACATGCTCACCCCTTTTGGCGAGACTGCACAAGTGTAAAGCGAGAGCAAATTCAGGGAACAAGAGTCTTCCGCTCTTGTTTGTATCCGCTAATTCCCATATATCACGCAACTGAGTGGCACTCAATTGTGATTTCTTCAGAATGGACTTGGCAGTATCGCTGTCCATGGACATCTCGCCCTTCGGAACGTTTCTTCTAAATATATGTTCGAACCTGTCCTGATCATTGGCAGTGATGAATGACAGCCGAATGCTTGGGATCTTGAAAGCTGTATTTTCAGAATTTCCTAAATCCGTCAAGGTAGAAATAAATCCTGTCTTCTGTGGCATCAAAGGTTGCGGCTCGGACTCTTGCTGTTGCTGTTGCTGCTGTTGCTGCTGCTGCTGCTGCTGCTGCTGCCAACCAGTAGCCTGAGCTTGTAAATTAGCACCGAAAGTCGTCTGAGGTTGAAATCCTGTAGGCTGAGAGGTCATTGGCTGGAAATCAGTTGGTTGGGTGTTCATCTGCTGAAATCCAGTTGCCTGACTGTTCAGTCTCTGAATGCCAGTTGGCTGAGAGTCGGAGCTGAAGGCCGTCTGCTGGCCATATGGCGTTTGAAATCCTGTTGGCTGTGGCCGGAAAGCCGAAGCCTTTTGGCCAACAGCAGAGAAGTCTGCGGATTGGCCAGCTACAGTTTGATAACCCGTTTTCTGGGAAGTCAATTGAGGATACGCCTGCTGAGTCAAAGCATTCCAGCCCGTTGGCTGGGAGTTCAAAGGCTGAGCCTGCTGCTGAGCCGGAGAGCTCCAGTTGTTCCAGCCAGTTGGTTGAGACTGGAAGGAAGGCTGCTGCTGGTAGGACGGCTGTCTGAGGGGTTGCTGCGCATTGATTGAGACTGCCTGGTTGCTAGAGTAGCTGGCCTGGGACACGTATGCCGGCTGTGCTTGGCCACTGAAGTTCTGTTGCCGTTGAGCACCAAAGGCCTGCTGCGGTTGAGCACTGTA
This sequence comes from Allodekkera sacchari, assembly GCA_030565225.1. Taxonomy (NCBI): domain Eukaryota; kingdom Fungi; phylum Ascomycota; class Pichiomycetes; order Pichiales; family Pichiaceae; genus Allodekkera; species Allodekkera sacchari. Next base: position 11,865 of record JAJMBG010000102.1, read on the forward strand.
GGTCTGCTGGGGCGGAGACTGTTGAGCCTGCTGAGCCTGTTGTGGCTGCTGTTGCTGCTGCCAGTTGTTCACGTAGCCGGTTGGCTGTGTGTACATCTGTTGGTTAGCGGTGGCACCGTAGTACGGTTGCTGTGTTTGTTGCTGGTTTCCATAAGGATACATGATGGAACAAAGAAAGAGTAAGAGAAATGCAAGTCAGAAGCAAAAAAAAAAAAAAAAAAAAAAGATGAAAGCAAAATATCTATCGCTCGACGGCCTGTATTTCTGGTTATCTATCTATTTTGAGCCCAGTTCCTTTCTGGATCTGTTGAATCTTGGGTTTCAATCCTACACTTAACTGAAGAAAGAAGTTTTACACCGACACAGAGATTCTGCCCAGATCAAGTCGGCCAGCGCGCAAACAATTGGCGGTATCGGCGTGGGGGCTTGAGTGGCTGGCAGCGGAAACGAGTAGATTAGTGGTTTCGAGAAGGAATGATAAGCCAGGGGGAAGAAGAAAAGAAAAATTGGATACGATCTACATTATGCTACACAAGAATGGTGAATGGGTAAGAATTGGGACACAATGGGGCTGCTTACAGGTGGATGTGATGGACAGATTAGCAAGTCGGCTAGAGTGCCTGGTGTAGGTAGCACCTAGCGTGGGACTGCCGCGGGGTGGACAACGTCGGAAAAGAAAAAAAAAAAAAAAAAAAAAAAAAAAAAAAAAAAAAAAAAAGACGGCATGGTGGAGAGGCGTAAAGACGGTGAATGAGAATGGAGAGAAAGAAAAGAAGTTCTAGTCGTATGGGGACGTAGGGACCAGTCCGGTAATTGGATTGAGATACAGTCAATGGTGTTTATCGTTTTAGTCGGAATTAAAGAGAGACCGTGCAGGTTGTAGGTATTTGTACCATTGTTGAGATATCTGGGACTGTGTTGGTAGCTGTATTCGTATCGGTGTAAAGGAGGCCAAGCAGGGGAAAATTGGTAATGGCAGGCAAGTGTAAGCTGATTTCCTTGAGTTAAATGCACTTCTGACCGGATTTCACTTGCATTCCTCATTTACAGAAGTGGGATTCTTACCAGGTACTATCCCATTTTGAATGCAGAGTGTAACATTCTATTTCAGTCTATCTGCCTGAAAGTAGCCTTTTGCTTTAAGCAAACTACAGAACACATGCTTTGAATCTTTCGAACATATCCGTATTCTTGCCAAGTAATTTGAAGTAGTCCATCATATACCCAAGCCATATTCATCATTTGAAATCTATTATTCCTCAGCGGCATAGCACCACTCTCTCAAAGCTGCATCTCTCGTCATCAAACCATTCATACGACCTACCCCCATTCCCATTGTTCTTGTTAAATAAATATATATCGAAAAAAGAAATTCAGGCCAATTTAGGAATAGTTATAGTATTTAGCATTAAATAAAATCAGAAGGACTTAAAGACAAAAAGTCAGGTCATATATCCATAAAAGTGTTTTTTTTTTTGGTTTTTTGCTTCTTTTCTCGGTTTATATCGTTCCCTTTCAATTTCTAAAATCCGTTAAGTTTTTCGATGTAGGCAAGAAGGCCATCGATCAAATAATTCTTCAAGTTTGAGTCCAATTCAAGATCCTCAGCGTGCTTGCTATTACCAATGAAAATTCTCATATTTGCTAGTATATTCAAAAGCTTGAAGTTGATCTTCGGAATAATCGGATTCAGTTGCATGAAATCCTCCTCGACTGTTCCCACAGAAGTATTTGACGAAACGACTGATGCTCCTTCTTCATCACTCTCCTCTTCGGATATTTCACCGTCAGTAGTATCTGAGTGGCAACTGACAGACTTCTTACCTTTCCGATTAGCGGCGTCATCTTCCTCGTCATCTTCTCTTTGATACTTCTCTTGTAGCAGCCTTTGTTGCTCTTTCATATTAACACTGGTTGTGAATCCCTCAAAGGCATCCAAAATATCAAATGACAATAAGTCGAAGACATTAGACAATGAAACAAACTCAAATAATGTGAGTTCAGAGCCCGACTGGAAGTTATTAGTGAAGTTTGGTAGCTTCAACTTACTTAGCCAGTTTAGCAACAATTCATTGTCCCCGTTGTTGTTTAGTAGTTGATATTTCAAAACACAGCACACAAGACCGATCTTCAAGTCATAATCCATTTCATTCTCGTTCGCTGTCTTGAGGGTGTTAAAGCACGTATTTAGGTTTTCTTTAGTTGGATTAGCAAAGAATCTCAAGATCTCACAACGTAAGAGAAGAGTTGCAGATAAAAATTTAGAAGCTTTCGAAGCCTGTGTAAGAAGATTGGCGATCTCGTTCTTCAAAGAGGTAATAGCATTACGTATTTCTTTTTTACCTTCCTCGCCGAGTTCGAGTGTCTCCTCGTCAGTATCTTCTTCAGAATCAAATGCTTGTAGCTTTTTAGATAATGCAACAACTGTGACCATATTCTTCATAACTTGGTTCATCAGTCCACTAATTAGGTGAATGGAAATTAATTCTGAGAGATTACTGCAATACTGTCTGTACTCAGCCAATGGTGAAAGAACAAAATCTTCATACTTGTAGTTCTTCAAAAGGTTCATGAGTGATTCACTATCTTTCTTGTCGTTCACAAGTCTCTGAGCATATCCCCAGTAAAAGTGTCCCAACCTATCAGAAATAAAATAGTTGTATGACTCCAATGCCAAACGGACAACCATATTTGCATTCTGTGAAGCCTCTAAATTGGCCTCGGAGGCTCTTTTGAAGTACATGGATTTCAAGAAACTGTTATAAGCAGTACCTGGCAAATTCCATGTTTTAGCGAAATTAGTAAGGAATTTGCATCCAATTTTATTATTGGGGCCAATTGTTTGGACTAACTTGAATTCCGAATTTTCTGGCTCAATGTACATTAACTTCTGGTAGTGTTTGACAGGGTTAGACAATATTTTCATTGTCCTCCAGATCTTCCGCTGCAAAGAGAGGGATGAGCGACATTCTGAAGCAGTTGCAGCATTCACGGAGCTCTTTGCATCCTGTCCCTCATCATCCGAATAGAAGTTCAGCAATGGAAGAATGAAATAGTAGTAGGCGATTCCAAAACACAAAACAAGCTTCATAACTCCCATTAGGGGTCTCATTAATCCAGAGTTAAAGACAGTAAGAGATGAAGAGGTATCAAAAGCCATCACAGGAATGGCAAATAATCCCTTTCTGCCGGTTCCATTATTGAATGAAAAGTCATCCATGGTACTGGCGCCAAGCATACATGTCATTCCACCCAAAAGCAACTTGTTAGTTAACTGGTGAGAAGGTTGACCTGCCTGACCTGCAAATCCACGACTTTGCTGTTGAGGCGACTGAATTTGGGACTGGGTTTGCGCTCTCAAAGATTGGTTTTGTTCGCCACCGTTATTCAACGCATTTGTTGGAGAAACATTACTACTGTTGCTATTATAAGGAGATGAAGAGTAACTTGAGTCCGTATACTGCGATGCCACTCTCTGTCGTTGACCGTTGGCAAGATACGAATCAAAAGAGGTGTTTCCACTGGCTATCAAAAGTTCCTTAAGCTTCTTATTCTCTTCTGAAAGACGGGCATTTTTGCTCTCCAGATGGCGAATATACTCTGTCGCTTTAGACAATATTGTAGCTTTATTCAACTTTTTTGCAGGCTTCAAGCCGTCTAACTTCCTTTCATCATCAGAGTATCCGTTGCCTTCATAGTCGTCATCAAATTGTTCTTCCCCATCGACAGATTGGGAACCTTTATCACTACGGTGCTTCGAAACTAGGATTCTCAAAGCTGGAACACAATTTCTAAGTTCAATAATCTTCGAGTTGATGTTCGTTCTGTACTTCTTTTCGATGAGGTTGTGTGATGATTTCATCTTTTTACCGGGTTTGGACATTCCGATTTCAGTTTTTGGCTTGATACTAATGGACGAACGTTTTCTCCTGGATTTGGAACCCATAGTAGAGCCATCTTCTTCACTGACTTCAGCCAAAGAAGTGACTTTCTTCAAGGAGGATCCCAGTGGGTTATGGACTTTCGTAAGAGGAGCTTTAATGCCGGCTGAACCATTAGAGTTGGTAGAGCTTGCTCGAGTGGCACTTGCGTTTTGCTCTGAATTATGGTCAAATATTGAAGCTGAGTTGAAGGTAACAGTGCTTGTTGACATGGATTCTCCCATAGGAACATAAGTATGGTTGAAATCGGGGCCTGCAGCTGCACCAGGATTCAAGTTTTCATTTAAAAGCGAATCAGTTGGCACAAAAGTCTGGTTCTGGAAGTTGTTAGAGCTGGAACCGTTTAACAAAAAGTCATCCGGTGAAGAGCCACTCGAGTATGGAGATAGGATGGAAGAGCTCAAACTGCTGACAGCATCGTTAAGCTCGTTGAAATCGACCTCGGAGCTAACATTGGAGGCGTTACTAATGCTGCTGAATCTGGAGCTTCCTTCGTGGTGATGGTAAACAGAACCACGGCGATCGATCTGTTGCTGTTGCTGCTGTGAAGAAGAAGGAGGTGAGTGAGATTGCTGAGATTGCTGGCCGCCGGTCTGTTGGTGTCTGAGCGAGGCTTGGTGTTGGAGTTGAGTCTCCTGGAGGCGCGGATGTTGTTGCTGTTGTTGTTGTTGTTGTTGTTGTTGCAAGTGCTGCTGCTGCTGTTGCTGTTGTTGTTGGTGTTGTTGGTGATGTTGCTGTTGGAGGTGTTGGCGTTGAAGATGATCTTGGTTGGAGGCGACGGCTTGAGATAATCTGTGTTCATTCTTATCGAACAGCGACCCCTGGTAGGACAAAGATGCCGGAAACCCGTCAACATCCTCCTCCTTGATCTGGTTCATTTGTTGGAGGTCGTGTTGCTGGAGGAGTTGTTCGCCATCATTGTTGACAGTGGATCCATGCAACGAAGACAAGATAGAGTCGTAGTCGTCGAAATCTAGTGACGCCATTCCTCAGAACAAAGTAAAAAGGTGTTATAGCAAAGGTTAACCTAGAAGGTATAAGTAAAGAAAAAACGGCAATCGAAATCGATGGAGAAAAAGAAGAAGAAAAGAAAAAAAAAGATGAAGCTGTAGAGTCACAGGCGAAGAGAAAAGAAGAACAGGACTTAATTACAAATTAAAAGAAAAAAAAAAAAAAAAAAAATTTAAAGTGGGGCAGAAAAAGCTTCAAGGCGTTGAGGGAAAAATAAATAAACGAGAGCGACTGAATCAAACCAGGAAAGAAACGCAGCAATAAAAGCGGTAAATTAACTTCGGGCGGAATTTAGTGATTTGCAGAAGTAGGATGGATGGAAGTTCAAACATAGAGACAGTGGGTGCCCAAAACTTAAGATTTAATATGATTTAAGGATCAAGGTCTCGTTTACTATTTCAGAATCCAAAAGAGATCTCTACGAGGTGAGGAATGTGCAGGCGTCTAAGCATCGACAAGCGCTGGCGACCAACTGCAAGCGCCGGCATCCACGGTATTTCTCCTGAACCGGCGGCCAAAAACAACTGGCTTCTTAGACGACTAATTATTTTTTAAGTTTAATTACTACAGGACTCGCTATGTGCTCGCCACACCGTTTGTTCATACACAACCGTTTCAATGTCCCAAATAAAAGGTGGCGAAATGCAGACGGATTCAGCGAGTCAAACGCACATCACACTCCTATGACCAGTCCGAGGCTTCATCAAACGGATAAGGTACAATGCAAAAGAACCTGGAAACAAAGAAACCAGGAAACACACAAAAAAAAAAAAAAAAAAAAAAAGAAAACATCTTCAATCCGTGTACCCCGGCTGCCCAGTAGATTGTCCTCTAAGAGTAGTGGCTGTGGCGAATTCCGAAGTTCACTCACATAGATGCACACTAAGCTTTTAGTAACCTGCAGTAAGCATACATCTATCTGATTCAGTGGGCTTCGAGGAAGAGACTGGTCTATTACACTTCAGCAGTTTCATAAATCATCTTCACCACTTCAAGCAGACAACTCCCGCTTTGGGATTCAATGCTATAGAACAGCGGGCAGAACTAAGAATCGTATGATTTTTTTTTTTTTTGCGGATATTCTGCTTTCAGCCATCTGTTTGAACAGCTGTGGGCGGCGTGGCGTTCTGAATCAGGCTAAAGATATGCCGTTCCTCGGCAAGGAAAAGCCTGACATAATGATCCTTAATAATTTCTACATTAACTGCCTTCTACCGATTCTTTATCATTTTATCCAGCTTTCTTCCCAAAGTCCTCTTTTTCCCCCTTATTCCCCAAACTTCTGTTTCTTAAGCTTGTCTGTCATCTGGCATTCACCGCCGGCAAAATCAAACTACACACAAGCTGCAAAGTAGCCGCACACCTGTGCGCAGCGTCTGTTCCGGGAACCACACTGTGCTGCTATAGGAAAAAATATATGCATGCGTCGTTTACAGCTTTCTAACTTGGACGTGGTCGGTTTGGCAAAAATTGCGACAAAACAAAAAAAAAAGTGCGGCCTCCGAGGATCGAACTCGGGACCTCCAGATCTTCAGTCTGACGCTCTCCCGACTGAGCTAAGTCCGCAAAACCCACGGGGAACGGCTTAGACAAACCTAGGTTTTAAATGATATTAGTCTACCAACAACAACAGCAACAATGACATATCTTAGTAATGTTCCACGATGGGTATTCTGCATGACCTCATGCTGCCGTTTGAATATCACTTCTTATTTTTCGGGCTACCACTTGATTCTGCTCTCCCCTGTACTCCTTTTGGAATTGGCTATTATATATGTTTTGTTAACCGGTTCCTTCTTTACACTCTCATGGGGCTCTAGTGTTGTCTGTACCAGTGCTATAGTTGCAACCTGGAGTCCCTGGCTCTTGTGAATTCACTTTGGAAAACTTCGCTAACAACCAAATATAATGTGCTCCTCAGCAGTGGTTACCTCTAGACATCGAATGATCTTTGTCCGCACATTTTGATTCTCTTCTAATACCGAAATTGTTTTACTATGAATAACATTGCACCACGTGTGCTCTGGGTATCACAGCCACCGATAAGACGCCAGCTTACGTATTATATATGGTTGGTGCTTATCAGGTCCTACAGTACAGTGTCTGACCATCACTGATGGAAATGAAATTCTCACCATCCCTACATACGCATCCTGAACATGCACTGCGAGCATGGCCGGTGCTTGATCTCCGGTACATCTTGTTACCTGGTCCCGAAGAAAAGTGTTCGACAATGAAGATCTCTGTCGGCGAATCTTCTCCGCAAATGGTGCACTAATCGGCGCAGCCTGATAATTACCTCAAGATTGCTCTCTAGCGTCGTTGCCGGTTTGTTTGAGTGGTCAGAAAGAAGAAGCATGTATATGCTTCTGTTAGCCTGTGTATTCTTCACTGGACGGAACTGAGTCCGTGATCGGCTGCTGTCCTGCTGCTGCTATCGTCCCCGTTCTTCTTCCTCCACCTCTTTGCCGCCATTACCCAATACGGACTTCTCGCTATTGTCCACGCTGGCTTCCATCGCCACACCCGGCACTCGGAGCTCGAGCTCCACCACAGATTACGGTAACGGCGGACTTCGAGTGCCATTTGGCTGCGCTGAAATATATAATGCAGGAAATCTCGATTTGACTGAAAAAGTTGCAACGGTTTTGTGCTCTTTCTTTAATTTTCCAGTAACTAACTCACTCGTACAAGCCATGTTTGGAAACATTGTCAAAAGATTGGCCGGAAAGAACATTCTCATCACAGGTGCCTCCTCCGGTATCGGTAAGAAGACCGCCGAATACTTTGCCGAAGCAGGAAACGGTAACATCAAGCTTGTTCTTACTGCCAGGAGAAAGGATAAGTTGGAGCAATTGAAGGAGAAGTTGACCTCTAGTTATCCTGCCATTAAGGTGTACACTAGTACTCTTGATGTTTCCAAGACTGAGACCATCGAGCCATGGCTCAAGTCTCTCCCAGAGGAATTCTCGGTGATAGACGTTTTGGTTAATAACGCTGGTAAGGCCTTGGGTTTAGATCCAATTGGAACCGTCGACCCTAAGGATGTCAGAGAGATGTTTGAGACCAATGTTTTGGGTATGATTCAGATGACGCAGTTGATTGTGCAGCAGATGAAAAAGAGAAATAGAGGAGACATCATACAGTTAGGATCTGTGGCCGGTAGAAACCCATACCCAGGCGGAGGTATATACTGTGCTACCAAGGCTTCGCTTAGATCTTTCACTCACGTTTTGAGAGAGGAGTTGATTAACACGAAGATCAGAGTGATGGAGGTCGAGCCAGGTAACGTTGCAACCGATGAGTTTTCTTTGGTGAGATTCAAGGGTGATAAGGCCAGAGCAGACAAGGTCTACGAAGGAACCAAGCCTTTGACTGATGAGGATATCGCCGAGTTGATCGTTTTCATCGTCACCAGAGATGAGAATACCGTCATTGCAGAGAGTTTGATCTTTGCTTCAAACCAGGCCTCTGCCTACCACATCTACCGTGGTTCTCTGGGAAACTAAAGATATTGCAGAGTAATAGAGACATGGTAGTGTATGCATGATCAAGAATGAAGAGAAGTAGCTATAAGTAGGGGTAGAGCATGAAAGGATAGTAAAGTAGTTAGTGATTGCGTTTAAGAATTGGAGAAGAAGTGATCAAAAGTAGACGGCCGAAGTTGTTCCAAAGGAGGAAGTCAATAAGTCAACATGGCAAAAAGCAATTGTGACATTGTAATTGTTGTCCGTTCACTCGTTTAATCCGGATTAACTCGGATGCGTTACGATCTGATTTTTGATCTTATCTGTTGCAAAGAGGTTTTTGAAAGTCGTCCGAGCTATAGAGATTATTTTCCAGTTTCATCCATCAACTGCCCAGTTTTAGTGAAGCGGGTGTCAGTTTCAGGTTGCTGCATATGTGCACTGGTTGGGTAAACAAGTCCAACTGCTAGACTTGATTGAGTCCGAGTCTTTTCCGGATACCCCTATTCTTCTGTTTAGAGGTGGCTTTATATATAATTGAGCAAAAAAAAAAAAAAAATCAAAAAAAGAGAAAAAAAAACTAGATAACCTTTGTATAAAAGGATTGGCGACTAGAGATTGTAAACGCAAGTTCACAAAGGTTTTGTGCTTACTTCTTGGTTGTTGTACAAAAATTAATATCACTATTTCTGTGCACCGGTGAGACTCCGTTTACAGATCTACAAATGACTACATCTCCTGAATTCCGTCCAATATAACCCATAAAAACCACACTAAAATACGGATTCCTCACTATTGTTAGAATGAGCCCATCAATAGTTATACCGCCTGGATCTGCTTCATACTCCTGTTGTGTTTATGATCCATCTACCGAAAGCTCGTAATTTTGAAAATTTAACTAAACCTTGCATCATGCAGAAACACAAATATCGTGACTGTATTGTGGCCGTATAGAATATATTTCTTCCGCTCAACAATTGGCATACAGATCAATTATATACACATAGAGGGTAGCAAATACCCAATCCAGAATGGGCGTGCTTGAGTAAAAGGGCCAACTACAATAATGGATTTTGTATATTTTTGTATTCTAGCATTTACTGTCGGTTCGCTCTCTTCAACTTCTAGCAAAAATTTCAAATGTAAACCTTCTCCCCCCTTTGTCTTCAAAGAATTAATCAAGTCTCTCAATCTTGTTTTGTTTTCCCAGCTATCTCTCGCTCTGCAGAAGTCCCAAAACCTCACAGCGAAATTTTCACCCTGCTTACCCCACTCATCTTCCTAACTAACCAGCCCACCAACTTCCAGCGAGCATCAACACCTCAAAGGCTAGCTTGCTCCCCTCTGTCAGTTCTCTCCTCTATATCGTTCTCCTAACTGCTTCCATCCTATCCCTTTCCAGCGTTCCCACCACTTCCCCATTAGAGTCTTACCTGGGCCTCTCTTATCTCTCTTGCCGATCACATACCACTACCATTTCTCTATTCTTATTCTTTGATCGCTAGTCACTGCATCCAGCTGATCTCTTTATGCCTTCTGACCAATTCATTAACGCGGCAATTGATAGTGGCAACTATACTCTAGCGTTGCAACTTATTCAGAAGAAAATTGCCCAGTTCCCCAATAGCTCGTACTATTGTGCATTGAAGTGTCAGGTATTGGCTCAATCTGGCCCTGCAAACCACGATGAGGCTTTGAAGCAAGCTCTCCATTTGCTGGAAAAGACACCGAGTGATCCTCAGACTCTACACACACTCGTTAAGGTGTTTGATCTCTGCGACTATCAACCCCAGCAAGATGTCTTTGAAACGGCCTGTAAAAAGTACCCGACATTCAACTTGGCTTCTGAGTGGTTCTCCCATACTGTTTTGACTGCTGATCTTCCAGGACTTCAAAAGGCTACTATGATGCTCAACAAAGCTGTCTCGTCGTCTGCTGATCCTTCTACAAGCCTTACTCTTCAGTCTGGAAGCTCACGTCTAGTGAAACTCTGGGCAGCCACGGCCCTTCTACTCGTTTGCAACTGTTGTAAATCCAGACTCAAGCCAATAAATCTTAAGTTGTACCCAAAGCTTGGCCTCAAGATGGCTGAGCAGGCCATTCCCCGGTCATCCCAAGAGGTTTTTGTTTACTGCAAGCTGCTCCAGCTGTGTGGAGACACGGAGTCGTGCATCACCCAGCTCCAGCACTTTCTTGACAGAGAAAACGATCTTGAACTCAAGCTTTTCTACTTTGATGTTTTGCTTCAGTCTGACCGCTATTCGGATCTCTTTACCGCCGCCCACAAGTACTTAGTCTACCTGAGGGAAGACGACTGGCACACCTGGCAGCTATATATCGATGCTGCAGCAAAAATTGGGCAGCTTCAAGATTGCTTGGCGACTATCGAAGCATATGGCAAGTCCAGAAATGCTGCTCTTGCTAGGCTCAAATTGGCTTCTCTGCTCCCAGACGTGTCCAAGTCCAATGCTCTTAATCTGTATATCGAGTTGTTTGGCTCTAAGTCCTGCTGCTTCAAGGACCTCAAGCTGTTTTTGGATGCGGACAGTGATAATCTAGCGTCATCCGAAAATCTCGCAAGTTTATTGGCTCCTTTATATCAGACCAGGATAGAGCCTATTCTATCAGGTAAAAGAAGGGCTTCCACACCGGACCTAATTTTCATGGTCAATTACATGAAACTTAGGGCCTTTACAGATCATCAGTACTTTTTATCTGCTGAATTCGTCGATCAATGTACTCTGTTCTACAGCAAAACGAGTCATCTATTGGCAAAACTTCCTCAATTCGATTACTTCTTCGGTTTTGAATTCATTATCCTAGCAATTGAGTCCTGGTTACAGACTACAAAAGAGTATGGTCCTATTCTTTACCTCAAGATAGTTGTACTTCTAGAGCAAGCTGCCAAACAGAATCGTTATGAGTTTCATGTAAAATTATGGCTTGCCTTGATGTACTCGAAAATCAATATGATATCTCGCACTTTCGATATCTTGGATGAGCTTAAAATCAAATTCATCCAGCATGATACGTTGTCATATCTCGGTATCACCCGTTTCGCTACCCAGTCAAAAAAATTTGACCGCTTGGAAGCAATAGAGCACTTCTATTCTCATAATGCCGAACCCGAGATTCCCAGTATGATCCACAATTGCTTCCAAAAGCTAGCACTCTCTAAGTTGCAGGGCTTCTTTGAGCTAGAAATCCGCCTTGACTTGTCTTTTACCAAGTTTCAAGCCCTTTTGGAGCTTGTCAGTTCTTATACTATCAACAACAAGCAGGCCGCCATCAAAGAAAGCCTTATTCCATCTCTTAAACACTTTTATAGAATTATCATCATGGATGGTCAAGATGTCGATCAAAAAGTTAGTGATAACAGAGATTTCTCTACCTTTTGGGATTGTGGTGTACACGAGAAAATTAGTTCTGTCGAAGATAAACTCAATAGTACCAATCCTTGCGTTAACCTAGACTACTTAAAATTGCAGCTTTACAAAACTTTGCTTATCTTTGACCATGACTCCACGCAATTCAACTTCTACCTGGAGAATTTTTCCAGACTAATGCACAATAGTGAGTCGATTCCGCTTACTCCGATGGAACTTTGGGAGTTGTATCTCGTTGGTTCCCTAGTAAGCAGCTCTATAAGCATGTTGGACTTACCTGAGGCCCCGGCTTGCTCTGTGTCGTTTGGATATGGTCACTATTATTTTGTATTAGTTCAGACATACAAAGAACTCCTGTACATATCGACCAAAGTTAATGATCCAAGCAAATTCAACGCAGGTAAAGTTTCTGAGTACAAGAACAAATTGAATGCTCGGTTGAAAGCTCTTAGATCTGATTCTTTGGAGTTCAAGAAAAAGGGTTTGAAAGAGCTTAGCTGTCTTAGAAAGGAAGTGAAGGAATGGTTTGAAAGTGATGACTTTGGCAAGAGATTCGGAATTAAGTCTGATTTCGTTGACGGTGTTTTCAATGATATGGAACCTGAACTAAGTAAATCCATGATGAGATTGACAAAGATTTGATGTTGTATAGAATGTAATCCTAATAGATTTTATAAATGACTAAGGAAAGTGTACACTAAAAATGGGATACTAATTTTTGTTAGCCTTTCGTTCAGATGCATTAATCAGGAAAAAGATGATTTAAGACTCACTATATTTCAAATCAGACTTTGCCATCATGAGGTTGAGCACCTTTCTAAGTTTTACAGTTTAATCAGTCTTGTGAACCACCACACAAGATATAACCGAGATAGTCGTTGTACTTCCTACTCAGCTCATTATTCGATTAATCTACATTGCCTATTTCTTACTACTCTTCTGTTCCCTTGGCTTCACCGGCACGAGTCTTGTTTTCTTACCCCAGACCAATTTGTGAGGCTTCATAAAAGCATCAACGGCTTGTTGATCGACCTTAGCTCTTCTATCTTGGAACTCTTTGACAAATTTCTGCAAGGTCTCAATACACAATTTCTTCATCTCACCCGAGAGTAGCTCACCCTTCTTGTATGATTCCGCAATGCTGGCCAATTTCTCGTCATCGTCGGTAAAGAAGGACATGTATTGATAAGCGACATCGACATCTGGGTTTCCTCCGTACTTTCTGTGCTCTTCCAAAGTGGCTCTTCCACCGCTGAAAGCGTACTTATTGATCTTCTTCTTGATCTGGTTTGCCGTATCAGTCATAAAGATAGCAGAGTTCGAATTGGAAGATGACATCTTGGTCATAGGACCCTGTAGTGCAGGGAAAAATCTGGAGTGAATCAATGCGGGCTTGGAGAACTTCAATTTCTCGGCAACGTCTCTACATACACGGAAGTATGGATCCTGGTCAATAGCACAAGGAATTAAGCATGGCGTCTTGGCAGGCAAGCCCAATACATCAGGGAACGATGATGGGAAGGCAGTGGCAATTTGAATGGACGCAAAATGGAATTTTCCAACGCAGTCAGAATCCTGGAAACCAAACACTGCCTTCGCAGTAGATGCGGTGATCTGTCTAGACACCCGGACAACAGTTTCAAAGAAAGCCGGATTCATGTAGCTCAAGTCGGAGAAGATGAAGGTATTTTCCGGGTTGAAACCTGCGGCAATAATGTCCTTTGCGTTATCTATGGCAAACTTCTTGACATCTTCGATGGTGAGCTTATGCTTGAACAAGAACTTCTCATCATCAGTTAGCTCGATAACAAGGGGAACGTCGAAGACCTCTTGCAACCATTTGGTGAAGATGAATGGCACCAAGTGACCCAAGTGCATCGAGTCGGAGGATGGTCCTCTTCCAGTGTAAAGGAAGAAGGGCTCTCCGTGTTCGTACATGTCCAATATGTGGTTGAAGTCTCTCTCTGAGAAGAATAGTCCCTTCCTTAAAAAGTGGTGTGGTGGTCTTCCGGTCACCTGGGTGAACCTGTCCAATGTTTCCTTGGTGATTGCATGAGTACCAAATTGCTTGATCAACTTGTCGTAATCAATTGCCACAGCCTCGCCGTTAACCACAGCACCTTCGACCTCCCATGGAGTAACTTTCTGTTCGGCATCGATATTGAGTTTTTCAACCCCCTTGGTAGCTTGTTCTGTCATTAGTTGTGTTATCTACAGTGTCAATGGTGAGCTACAGCCTGAGAGCTCAGTTGAAACATTCGAAAATTTTTCAGGCAGCGTCCGCGGTGAAGCTCAGAAGCTACCGGGTGGCTGCAGATGATAATAGAGAGAATTGGGAAGTGTATGTACACTACGGGTCTCAAAGGCAGTAGTATGCGTCAAAAAGACAGAGTAGTTAATCGGGTATATTACACACTCCAACCAGAAGCAAATCCATGGTTGGTCTCGTAAAAACGTTGTAGGCTTCGTCTAAAGAGCTCTACTATGACTGATTTTGAACCTGCTTTTATCGCAGACTGCATGGGTACCTTTTCGCAACCTGTGGAAAACAAAATTTCAGTTAAAAATCACGGAATTTATCATATTACTAGAAAAAGACTGTGAAAAATGAGTTACCTGTAGAATGGTCTATTTCCTGTTCAACCCGGTGCATACAATTAGCCTACGCAATACAAAGCGCCAAAGTTTACCTAGTGCACAGGCGCTGGTAAAAACTCCGGAAAAGGCTGAACGACTCAATGTGTGCAGTGACCCATTTATCAGGGAAAAAGCAATGGCCACATCTATTCCCTGTTATGACATTATGCTACGTTAATATATAGTGTAAAGAGTACTGTAACTGTGTACAGTAACAAAGGAAATTCGACAGAGTTATGCATGATAGTGAACGGGAAAGTCAGTAGCCCTTCAATTATTGTAATTTGATCCTAACAAGCTTTCATCCCTTATTTATAGCAGTTATTAATTTAAACCTAATCACTCTACCGCCAAATTTTATGCCCCCTCTATAGTACATTTTTCTATGCGAATTTTAAGCCAATCTAATAAGTATCAGATAATCTATAATGAACCCCCCTAAAACGTTAAGCTAGATCCTTCGCTCACCATGCTGAAGGCAGATTCTGTATCAGTGTCGATAAGTTCATCGTCCTGATCTTCTTCTGAAATCTCGTTCCACGAAGCATACGTTAAAACACTAAAGCCGATCACGATCACAAAATATCCAGTCAGCTGTCCAGAAGTAATCTTTATTCCCCTAAGCAACCATTCCGTAAAGCCAACCAATAAAATGGTGATCAACGATGCAACCGAAGAAAACACAGGAGATGTAAGCGACATCATTCCCAAGAAGCAGACGGAAAATACCACATTTGCGAGCACCGACAGCCAAATATACAGCCATGCCGTCGGATCTGTAGGAAATGAAACATGGTATATTCCAAATAGGTCTAAAATAAGTAATGGAATGATGAGCCAGGATAAAGTGCATATTCCCATGAGGAACATGCTGAAGTTGGAGAAAGTGGCCTGACGTCTTGCGCTGACTTCTTCAGATGGTGGACAGCATAGTTTCTTATAGAGCACCTCGTAGAGTCCGTACAACAAGGCACCAACAAGAATTACCAGGTTTCCCCACACTCTGTAGGGGTAGTCCGCAGCGTCAACACCCTTTCCTGAGTATGCAACTACAAACACTCCCAGAACGGCTGTCAGCACAGAGATAATTTTGGTCCAGGAAAACTTCTCCTTTAGTATGGGGATCGCAAACATGTAGGCGGCAAAAGCACTGGAATTGTAGATAGCGGTGACATCTGCTCCCGTTGAGAGTTTCATAGCAACGTACCACGAAAAGCCAGCAACATTGAGCAATACAGATAGAAGAAGGCATGATTTGAGTTGGTAGCGCAATGCATTGCTCTTGAGAAACTGCGAGTACCGCTTAAACCCCTTGGTTGGAAACTCAAAAAGATATCCTGGAAGATTAGCTTCCGCCGTCAACTCGGCACTGTGACAGACATTTCGATGTTGAGTCTTCACAGAGCTGCCAAATGCACGCCAGAAGCCTTTCCAAGGTCTTTCATCGGCAGCTGCATTCCCCTTAACATGTCGAATATATCTCTTGGTGGTTTTGTAGAAAGCAACGGAAAGAAACTGTAGTGGCCAGAAAGTCCACCAGGATCCATGAGTGACAATCAAAAACACCACAGGATCCTTTAGCTTATAGTTCTGATATATGATACTTGTCAATTCTGTCTGTACAACAAAGGAAACTAAGGAAAAGAGAAAAAGTACAAGCACAAAGACGATCTTGACGTAGGAAAAGTCTATATCATGTTCTGGATGCTGTATCTGACGTCGTCTGCTGCTGCCTCTCCTAGCAAGTGGTACACTATGATAACCTATGCCAACAATTTTGTGCTGCAGCGTTGTTGTGTCAGGTAAAGGCATGGCAAAGAAATTGGTGAAGAAAAAAGCTGTATCTACATACGTGAGATTTAGCCAGGGAAGATAATACTGGGTTACGTAAGCTGAAGGGGGAGGTGTCCGGAAGGAATTGCATGCTAAAAGTGGCAGGTGATGTAAAGGTGTCTGCGATGCGCTGAGACACGGCGGTATGCAAGATGTTAACTAGCTAGGCTACCAAAAATAAAGGTAGGTGAATGCGAACAGCTTAGTGTGAGGCTTATGTCAAGATTCGGGTCATTAATATTGCTGCGATACTCCAGGTGCTCGGAGTATCCAGCTCTCTTTTGCAAATGGTTGAAGGAGTAGGTTAATTAAGCAAAGGGGTTGGTTGTAGTGCTTCAGAAGAGGAAGCAGGCCTAGTGATCATAGAAAGTTAAGTACATGGTTTCTTGTAGGTTGTGAGCATCGGATAGAAGTCGGTTTGTATCAGGGACAGGCGTAAGGCAAACGGCATTTCGTACCAAGTATTTTTGGACGAAAATTCCGCAAGCAATGTAGCATCAGCGCTGTGCGAGCCATTATATCCGAGCTAGCGTTTGGAATTGCTGTCTCTACAGCCGATGTCTACATGTTCCGCAGAAAATCTGAGAAAGCGCTACAGACTTGCTGGTTGACTTAAGCTACTTCAGTGACAATCACTATTCATTTCTGGTGTAGCATCCATCTACATTCAAAGAACTCTTGTCAGTATTTGACCGGCGTCCGAGCATGTCCAGAAGGTTCAAGTTTCCCAAACCAGCACCAATTAATAAATAGTCAATGCGCGGAATGCAAATAAGGTTGAATAAGCCTATTTGCAATGGACAAATGAGAACCAATGGATGGCCGGGTGAACACAGAAGAGAATACAAATCTGCTGTACCTGCGATTTCCCCTTGATGCATCAGGGCAGCATAGAAACCCTGCAAAGAGGCTAGCTGGATGGTTCTGGAGAGATAAGGAGCACTGCGAGGTTCGTAATGGACTTCCTAAACAGGTATATAAATCCTTCGAGGCAGGTTTGAAAGAGTGTGAAATTTTTTTGGCTGATAAGGCGGTGAGCCAAATTGGCTGATTGGGGACATAGAAGTACTGCAACCTGCGGAAGCAAGTGTGAATGAGAAATTCTGTTAACTATAAGCGGCTAGAGCGTAGACCATTTAGATATAATAACTGATATCTGGGTGACTTATCACATTACCGTATTGTAGCCATACCGGCACCCTGTCTACCGTCAAGCATGTATGTAAACGATAAGCCATGCAGGCTAGATCTGGGCTAGCACCTGCAGTGAACTTTTTGTCCCGTAGATAAATTATCTCCACGAGCGGCCGACTGTGTCACCCCCTCATTTGCTACTGTGGTCGCGGTGAACATGCTCACGCTGTCCCCCGGTAGGTACCCTGCAGCGCCTTGCGATAAGGTGAAAGCGTTTCTTTTTGCAGATAAACACATTGGAAAAAAAAAAAGGTCAGCTAGATTTACCCAAAGATCGAGATAGATGGACACAAGCTAGATGGTGTTAGAATCATATACGCATCATAGTCGCTGCTAGTGTGAATTTTTCACTATTTGTTTTGGAGAGAGAGATATTTTCATTAGAGGGTGTAACATTGTTTACTTCTTCCTGCTTAACTGTTGCACTGCTGAGCTACTTGATCCGAGTAAGATTACCGATTGCTGCAGCATACCATTACATAATCTGTGGGTTATTTTCTGTTGCAATTCTAAAGCGAGCAGGACAGAATTCGGGTCCAAAACCAAATTCAGATCCGGCATCACATTCAGCACATCGTTTTATTTGGGATAGACTTCTTTTTTCCTTTTACAAGACGGATTCTGGCCAAAGTGCTGTGCACCTGATTTCTCACTCATACTGCTTGTTGCTGGGCGCATAATCATCAACCGAATCGTTAACCAAAGCACACTGCACATTTAACTCAGCCCGGCTCTCCAACAAGAATCTCCCGAGTCTCGTTTTCATCTGCAGGCAAAAGCTAAATCTATTCGAGATTGTTCCAAAAGGCTAGACCCGAAATTAAAGAGGAAATCTACAGTCAGTGCCTAACAGCAAAGTGAATAAACATAATCATAGATAATCTGGCCAAATTCGTTGAAAATTGCTCACAGACGAATTAAATATACTCAATTGTGAGCACCGTATAGTTCTACCTACATTTAAGTCATACAACACTACTAGGCTTCCTGCACCGAAGGCATTGAAAAATAGCGTCCAGAGAAGTTATTTAAAAGAATCCTTAACTCAGAGAAACGCTTAGTCGTCAAAACAAAAACAGACCTCTCAGGTCTTCTTATCTACATTTTGTCCGCATACCATGAAGAAAAACTCTGGAGTCAGCAAACCAAAACGCACCAAATCAAGAAATGGATGCTTGACCTGCAAGAAAAAGCGTCTTAAGTGTGGTGAAGAAAAGCCATACTGCTTGAACTGTATACGGAAAAATATTGTTTGTGGAGGCTATTCAGTGAATTTCAAGTGGCGGGATTTCACTGAGACAACCCAAGGTCACAAAGCAGCTTCGAAGCGGAAGTCGTCTCCGGTGAAGAAGGAGCCCAAGTCTTCACCACCAAAGGCCTCCAGCTCTTCGAGTCCCGGCTCAGACAATTCGCAAAGCTCGGCTGCCTCATCCTCCATTAATTCTAACATGCTACAGAAGGCTTTGGAGGCAGCTACTCTGTCGGTGACCGGCAAATCTACCCAGGAAATAGCCATTGCAAATGCTCTGATTGCCAGCGGGAAAAACCCGGACTTAGCTGCCGTCATAGCCTCTACTTTGAATGGTATCGCCAACAGTGCCGAGATGCAGCAGTTGGCCAAGCAGAACCAGATTAGGTCTGCAGCTTCTTCTCCTACAGCTGCTGCTACCAAACTGGCATCCAACAAACACAATCACAGACGGCTCTGCGCTTCGTCGAATTTGTCATCAACAATCTCGTCGCAGCCAATGGCCACTGCTTTGAGCTGTCCTGTGACAGAACTTTCTACTTCGCAGTCTCGGCTCGTGGAACCAAGCCTGGAAGAAGAGTCCGGTGTTTCTCTTCTAAGCTCACTAGCGGGTATCGCATCCCGCGTTGCGGCTACGCCTGGGGGTGGAACTACCCCTGGCAGCGTCCCCAGCCTGTCCCCAGCAGCTGGTGCATCCTCCGTGGCGTCCCCCGGTGACGCAATTTTCCAGCGTAATCACCTCTCGACGGCCAATCTGGGACCCCAGGTGTCCACGGGGGCAGCAACACCAGCTAGCCGTGGCGCACCGGCTCTATCGCTAACGTCACCTTCTGCGTGGACTGTCGCTGCGGTGGACTTCCAGGCAGAATCCCCGGCGAATGCCACCCCTGGCGCTGGCGCCAGCGCCAGTGCCTATGCCGTGGGCAGCCCAGGATTCAGCAACTTCTTCAAATTCTCGCCCCAGAATAGCCCCGTTATGCTGCCACCATTGACTCCAAAACAGCAGCAACAAGCCAGCGGCTCAGTTGCCGCTAATTCCAGTCACACAAATGCATCAGCCGCAGGAGATGGCGCAAATGGTGGAGCAGGCAGCTCTGCTACGCTTACCAGACCTTCACCTTCGTTCTCAACTATAACAGGGCCCGTTAAGCAGTCACCGTCGTTCTCCACACTCATCAGCGCGTTCACCAACTTCGACAGCAGCAACGAGGTGCCGAGCCCCGCAAGCTTTGAGCTTCTATCAGGCGCGGCATCCAAGAGAGACGACAGCGAGAAGCAGCGTCAGCAACAACAGCAGCAACAACAGCAACAGCAGCAACAGCAACAGCAGCAGTCGCAACAACAGTCGCAACAGCAACAACAGGCTGGAGGGTCATCTCCGCATGGCTCCGTCAGGTCAAGTGGCGAACCTGTAGCCCCACAGACTATTCTCCAAAGCGTGGAATCACCGTCGATAGAAACGTCGTCGGCCACGCAGCAGCTGCCTTCTTCGCCGGCATCGTCTACCGGGTCGGGTTCATCGTGCTCGCGCTACCAGCTGACAAGGATTCCCTCGGTGGCACATTTTAATCGGATGATGACGCGGCTGCCAAGATCGCTCGAGCTCAACGATCAGACTGTCAAGATGCTGAGTGCGTTCGATCGCTACACATGTGGGATCATGTCAATGAAAAATGGACCTTCAGAAAACCCCTGGCGTACTTTTCTTCTGCCTATGTCTCAGGAACATCCTGTGATGCTTAATGCCATAAGCGCCATGACTTGCTTCCACGTAGCCCGCGGTGACGCCCAGATTCGCGCCCAGGGACTCAAGCATATGAAAAACGCTATCGTGGACCTTGCGCACGGGCTCAGTAAGAAAACCACGCCGCCCGATGTGGCTCTGGCCACCTGCCTAGCGCTTGCCATGTGCGAGGCATGGAACCGCCACGTAACCACGGGTATTGCTCACTTAAAAGGTGCCCGAACAATGATTCTTCAGGTTTTGAACAATATGCAACTACAAACCGCTGACGATCCCCAAGATGGTGTGAGCTCAAGGGAGATGGGCCGCAAAGATTCCATTGCCAGCAGTTCCACCAGCGCGTCCAGCGGGGGCAGCGCAAGTGCCACCGGGTCTTCCATCGCATCGAGCACCGTGCGCCAAATGCCCCAGGAGTTACGGTTTCTCTTCAACGCCTGGGTCTATTTCGATGTTCTTGCCCGGATGACCAGCGACGATGATCTGGATGCTGACGATGGCAAGCACGATGTCAAGAAGCACAAAAAGCGCAAGGCAGATGACTCTATGGCGGTGATCGAGCGGTTCAAGGCGTTGCATGTGTTTGACGCTGACCAGGTGGACCCCTTGCTTGGCGTGGGCCAGACGCTTTTCCCGATCATCGGGGAGGTGGCCTCGTTGATTTCGCGGGTCAGGCGAGAAACCCAGAAACGCAACTCTCTCAGCATCATCTCTGAGGGTGCCGAATTGAAGAAGAGGCTAGAGAACTGGCGACTGCCTGCGATGAAGAACTGCCAGATCGAAGACCCGCTGTTCGATCTCTCCTCAGCCGTGGCTACCGCCGAAGCTTATCGCTACAGCGCTCTTCTCTGCCTCCACCAGGCAGTGCCAGAGATTCCACCGCTCTCGTCTCACTCCCTCGCGGAAAACATCATGATGCTCTTGGCATCGATCCCGGCCTCCTCTCGTACCTGCGTCACACACATCTTCCCGCTACTTGTGGCGTCCTGTGAAGCTCGCCCCGGTGAGGAGCGTGAGTGGGTCAAGAAGCGCTGGGAGCTGCTTAGCTCCAAGATGTGGATTGGCAACATCGACCGCGCACTAGAGGTGGTGAAGGAGGTGTGGTCGCGGAAAGACTTGATGCGAAAGAAAAAAGAGAACGAGCAGAGGCTGAGGAAGAATCAAGAGGAAGATGAGGCATCACCATCTGAGGGAGGATTCTACAAGGTGTCACGCAGGATTAGTGAATGTGTGAATGGAAGTGATGTTGATTTAGAATATGATGACGAGAACGGGCTTAAGAGCTGGACCCATTGGTCTAACGTGATGAAACAATGGGGTTGGGAGGTGTTGTTGGCATGAGCACCCTGTGGGCTGCCGAGATTTTCTATCGGGCATGTACGCGGTGTATTTCTACCGCGCGTGGCCAAGTATTCCTGACTCTCCTAGCTGATTGTACGCTACGCAAGTTGAAAATAGAATTGATTATTTGATTAGCAATTCGTTAATCCATCTTATTCCGTATTATGATTTTCATGTACTTGACTATATGAGAAATATTTAGTAATGTATGATAGATTTTGTAGCCCGCCCAATTGTCTGCCGACGGTTTTCACGTACATATTTTAGAACGCATCTTTCTCTCAGCTACCGTACTTCCTTTTTCGGGAAAATCAGATGCTTCAATCAAATAGCACAGCTCCCACTTTTTCATGTTTTCAGCGGTTAACTCTGCTTTTTCTTCTTTTTTTTTTTCTGCCAGTAAAGCCTTTCAGAGCCAATCAAGATAATTATCCGCTGAATGTCTTTTAATCTACAATTCAATAAAGTATTGGCCCAGGCTGTGAGTTCTTCCTGCTGCCTTTGCAACTCAGTCCCATCTACAGTCGTCCATGATCAGTCATCTCTCATCTTAAACTATTAATAAATTACAACTACCTCAGATCTGTTGGTGGGATTGTGGATCAGCTTTTCTTTGTTAATCTTTGACTCGACCACTTCACTCAAAATTACATTTCTCGTAAAAACTCTCCCAGAGTTCGATCAACTCCTTTTGGCTCTCAATCAAGCCCTCCCAGTATATTTCAATCATATTCTTGAACTCCTCGATCTTTTCAAACTCAAAGTTTCCCAATTCCTGCTTAAATGTAGCAGTAAACTTGTCTCTGAATTCCGTCTGCTTTGCTATTGTACTCTCCAAAGAGGATAAATCTGACTCGTACTTCTGGATCTTATCTGTCTGGTTCTGATACTTGGCCTTGAACTTCATCAGTTGTTTCTGTTTCTTGGAGCGCTGGCTTTCAAGACTCATAACATTGTTACAGATTTTAAACCTGTTCTCAAAGCAGTTCCGAATCGACCCTATTAAACGTATGTACTCGTCTACCGTCGATCCCAGTGTTAAAATCTGTGAAGTATTAGCCCGCTCCAGAAGCTCCTTTATTTTTGTTTGTAATTCGTCGAAATTGGCAAAAATCTGCGTCACATCTGGGTTCACCTCGAGATCGGCTAAACTTGAACTAACACTGACGAGCTCCGACACCGAAGTTATAAGTTCCTCCCTCTTTTCAAGAATGAAGGCTAAACTCTTCGACAAGGACTTTAGCTGTTGGTCAAGATTTTCGGTGTAGGTTTGCTTGTCGATAATGTATTGGTCGGATTCCACATACTTGGGTGAATTTAACCCTATGAGCGAACTGAAAAAGGAGCCGCCGTTAGTATCTTCTGTTATATTGATCATCGACGACATTGAGAAATCACTTGCCGAATCAGAACTTTGAGAGCTGCCATCGCCATGATAGTGAATATGTTCTCTTTCCTTGGACTCCTCTGCAAACTTTTCGCTTTGGAGGAAAAGAATAAAGTCGTAGTCGGTCTGCAAGGCTGGACGCTTTGCAGTCTTGTTTAGCATTTTTTCTAACGCTATACGACGGTTTTCAATGAATTTCTCATCGAACCGGCCGTAAACTTGCTTTTCTGGGGGTGCAGGCACTATAGTGCCCGGGTGATTGTTCATAAGCTGTCTATAAAGCCAGAGAAAGTCTCGATACCGTCTGGTAACAACAGTCTCCTGTTGCTTCATCAATGACGACTTGGTACGTGTGGTGATCGTGTACACAACGTGAACGTTTGTCAACTCACCGACTTTCTCCGGATCGCCTACAGTAATGTCAAACTTGTCAGCCTTACTATCTGGGGCCGCCTTGGGGTGTTTCTGTGAAGTATCGGTGATTTTGTGGTGCTCTATGTTGAACAAGGGTTTGTCCAATGAATCTATAATCTTCTGTTTGCGAGCTCTAGGTGACTCCACCGGGCTGACCATGGTCTCTGGCTTCATGGCGTCGTCTTGCTGTAGGGAGGAAAGTGGATCGGCAACCGACGAAGCAGGCGACCCAACATTCGACTTTCCGCTCCTGGTCTTTCTTCTAGGACGCAAAAGCGATATCTTCCGATTGGGTGAGCCCAAGCCGTTTAATGAAGTGCTGTGAGATGAACTTATCGACATAGAAGACGATTGCGGCTCTGTCATACTGAGAACATTTCCTAGAGGGCTGAAGCTGTCCAGCTGTGCTCCGCTGAACAATGTCTCGCCCTTGGCTGGAGCATCCTGCACAACATCTCTGGAAGATTCCGGGTCCTCAGGCTCAATCAACGTCGACAGAATCTTGTCCTTTTTGGCCTTAATCTCTTCCAGCTCTTGCTTGGAAGGAGATTGCTGCGGAGACTGCGGCGCACCACGTAGCGAAGCGTATTCGGCGGATTCTGTATCTGGCGCAGCAGCCGCAGTCTGCTCTGTATGCTGACCGGCTGGTTCCATCGTAATTGACTGCATCGTTGCCGCCAATTCGTTGGCTATCTTGAACTCGTCTACGTCATGGGCTGGTGACGAGGCCACCGTCTCCGCCTTTGGTGATGCTGGAGACTGCTCAAAAGGCTGATCGGCGATATGCGTATCGTTCGACTGTTCTTCGCCGTGGGCGCCGGCTTCTGTCGTCTCTTCATCTACACCAGCATCGGTGGTTTGCTCATCCCGAAATTCGACGTCCTTAAACTGATCTTGCTGGTCCAGATCGTCCGAAGTGGCTGTACCATCATCATATGGATTCTCGTAGGGGTTGTTGTTGGAGTCAAACAGGACACTGGAAATAGGGTGCGTGTGGGTGTCGTGTGTCGGCGTATCGCCCCAGACGTTCTGCTCTTCAAATCCGTTCATCCTACAAAGCGAACGAAAGCAGCAGATGGTGTTGTGGCAGAGAGAAGAAAGCAGTTAATGCGGCAATGAAGAGTTGGTCAGAGGTT
The DNA here is from genome assembly GCA_030565225.1 of Allodekkera sacchari. Taxonomy (NCBI): domain Eukaryota; kingdom Fungi; phylum Ascomycota; class Pichiomycetes; order Pichiales; family Pichiaceae; genus Allodekkera; species Allodekkera sacchari. The sequence continues at coordinate 36,602 of JAJMBG010000102.1, forward strand.
TGGAAACTGTGGAGTCGCGGTGAGCGAACGTGGAAGCGTGAGGCGGTAGCGTGGAAAGTGTAAGCCTGGAGACGGCAATGTAGACAGGGAAAATGGGAGCGTAGGGAGATGATGGAGTTATGGGAGCGGAAAAGAAGGTGTAGTTGTCATGATAAAATGTTGCAGAGCTGCAATGGAAAAGTAGGTGTCCTTGTAAATTATTAGTCTGCTGGTGAAACTCCATATCCAGGCGCTAAACATGTGGGGGTGGCTAGGTGTGCGCTTCAGACGGTATAGTGAAATAGGGGATGAAAGTTGAGATGAAAGTGCAATACTCGACAAGAATTGGCAGATTTTTTTTTAGTTGAAGCAGGAATCGGATTGTTGCAAAAACCAAGTCGGGGTCTCTGTGAAAGGAATAGATTTCTGAACTGCTGCGGTTGGTGTGTTTACCAGATGATCTATTCTGGCGGAGCACCTGCAACGTGACTAGGAGCCGAGAACAGAGATTGGTTATATCACCTTACACTTTAAGGCCACCGATAACTATAGAGCAGTGTAGTTTCACAGTAGAAGTGAAAGTATCATGCAGACGTGCTGTTGGCGACGTCTTTCTCGGCGCTTATTCCGACAGTTAAATCCGGCGCTAAATTTATTCTCGCTTACACCAGGGCATGGCTGGTCAAGGTACAAACCTTGTAAGGGCTTCCAAAATCTATTTCATGGATATCTTAATCTTCAATCATTCGAATAGGTATCTGGCAGTTTTTTTTTTTTTTTTTTTTTTTTTTTTTTTTTTTTTTTTTTTTTTTTTTTT